>JAQQSW010013937.1:0-12207 GCA_028646575.1 Pseudocheirus occidentalis
CCCTTGAAGCAGTCTTAATGAGACAAACCCAGTCATTTTACAGAGGAAGAAAATGAGGCCAAGTCATAATGCGCAAGGGCAAAATTTCAACCAAGCCCTTTGACTCCGGAGCTATTACTGTCTTATTTTTGTTTTATATTCTACTCTACTGTGATGCTCCTTGATGTGGGAACAGAAACAGCGATTCGTCAGGACCCACTGTGACACTGTCCACCCCTGGTTTTGAAGATCAGCCTTGGGGAAGGCAACTTGAATGCTTTGTTGTAGGTTGACCAAGCTCCAGTCTGCAATGCTTTGCAAGCCCACCATTCAATCACTTGGAGACCTTTCTTTAATATCCTTTGTACTCCTGCTAAAAATTCAAGGGAAATCAGCATTGATAAATATTTCCCTCTCGAGAGGGTGCGAGTGTGGAGGGAGCAGGCTACAGGGGGAGGTGACTAGCAGGCCTCTGAACTCAGAGGATTTGCCCATGAGGCTCAGTATGATTTAATATCGCATTCTAATCCCATCCATTACCTTACAGAGGGGATTTTGTGCTTTCTAGCACACTTGGATTTCAATTTGTCGTCTCCATTCACTCAAAGCCACTCGGCATAGCCAGAGACGGTGGTATTTAACATTTAGCTCAGTGGGACAATAGCTATGATGCCTTGGATTCATGTTTTTGCTTTGGTCCCAATTGATTGGGAAGAATGGATGGTCTGAACCCTGCTGCCAGCACCAGGCTAGGCAGTACAAGGTGATTATGCAAAAAGTAAAGATTTTTTTAAAATAAAGCACTAATCCCTACATCCATTTCCTTTTGACTTTCCTTATTTGTTGGCTATATGGGGAAGTGTCTGGAGTTGAAAAAAATAAGAGGACAACTTTCTAAACAAAGCTTAGAGACTTTGTTGCTTGCATAAGCAATCACAAGCATTGTTAATGGCAGAAAAACTCACAGGACATTAGGAGGTTTCCAGAGCTTGACCCAGAGGCTAGAGCCTAACCCAGGCAAAGCACTCAGGGCCATCCCTCACCAGCCAACAGGCAGACTTCCATCCAACACCTTATACTCGGGTTCTTAGCATCTGAATAAGTCATTTACCCTTCAAATCTCCTTTCTTTTCCCATTTTTCTCTGGTTAGAGATCATGCAGATGGAAATCTGTACCATGCAGACATGTATATGTTCAGTACTGGGTCATCTGCTGAGAATCAGCATCATCTGTTTTCCCAGAGAAGACACAATGCCTTCAATCCAGGTAAGCACCTTGTTCCTATTGAAGGCAAAAAGGGCTTGGTATCCAGACATCTGGGTGCAAGTCACACTTCCCTTCCGTGAGATTCAGTAGCTTCATTTCTCTGAGGTAGGTTGATGGCATAGAATGCAGCGTGCTGGATTTAGAGGGAGGAAAAGTGGAGTCAAAATCTACCCTCAGACACTTACCTGTTGACCCTAGGCAAGTCAACTCATTTTAATTCAACAAGCATTTGTTTTGGTCTACCCTGTTCCAAGCATGGTGCTAACCACTGGGGATACAAATAAGAAAAAAGACAGTCCCTGGCCTGAAGGAGTTTAAAAATCTAACAGGGGAAAACACCCTACAAAAGGAAGCTGGCAAGGTTTGGGGATATGCCAGGGGATAACTGGACCAGTCTTGTTTCCTGGAGTTCCAACCAACCAGGGCTGGAGATGGAAAGTGAAGAGCCACTTGACATTGTTCAGTTTCAGCTTCCTCATCTGTAAAATTGGATTAATGATAACACATACCAGTCCTGGAGAAGGGCAATGCCAAAGAAAGTTCAAATTACTCAACACTTGTGTTCATCTTACACACCAAGTTTATGCTTAAGATTCTGCAGTCTGGGCTTCAGCAATTGGTTGGTTGTTGTCCTTCATTCTTGAAGAGGACCAAATGGCATCACTGTGCCAGAGTCAAGTTTCAGTGTGTCCGACTGTAGCTTATCAGAGCCAGGCAAAACAGTCTGTGTGAACATACACATATGTACTGAATAATCTTACTTGTCTCCTGTACGGGGGGCAAGAAGCAACAGCTAGAATTAAATATGGAATAACTGATTGGTTTAAGACTGAACAAGGAATATGGCAAGGCTGTATATTGTCACCTTATTTATTTAACATAGGCAGAGTTCATCACATGAAATGCCAGGCTGGATGAATTTAAATCTGGAATTAAGGTTGCCCTCTTCTCCCCTCCCTTGAGGGGGTTGAGTCTACAAATTTGCCCATCCTTCCTTTCCCTTGAGCTGTTTCAATTCCACATTACTCACAGAGCACAGCATCTTCTCTGATGTGGGCACGTCATGCTAGGAGATCCTGGGCCACTGTCTCCAATGTCACACAATCAACTCCAAAATTCTTTTTTTTAAAAATTTTGTTGATTTTTATTGACTTATTTGTTTACTTTTAGGTTACAAGATTCAGTTCCAGAATCAATTGAGTTTCAGATTTTTCTCCCCTTCCTCCCCACCCCCCACCCCCGCCATGGTAATTCCAAAATTCTTAAGGAGACCTTGAGAGTGTCCTTGTGTCACTTCTTCTGACTACCATGGGAATGCTTGCCCTATATAAGTTCTCCACAAAATCATCTTTTTGGCAAATGTATATTTTGCATTTGAACAAAATCAAACTTGCGCTCTCTGAATGCTAGGCAGTTTAGCTGGAGAAAGGATCTCAGTGTCTGGTATCTTCTCCTGCCAGGCAGTCTTCAGAATCTTCCAAAGACAATTTAAATGGAAGTGATTCAGTTTCCTGGCATGGAGCTAGAAGACTGTCCAGGTTTCACAGGCACACCTCAATGAGGTCAGCACAATGGCTCTGTAGACCTTCAGTTTGGTAGTCAGTCTTCATGCCTATATTTTATACGAATCAGGAATTACAAGAAGAGCAAGCTGGTTTTTAAAGAGGCACAGTAACTAAATACCAAATTGTCTACATTCAATGGATTATAGAGAGCAGGAAAGTTTTAGGAAAAAACAAATACTACTTCTTTGACGATACAAAAGACTTTATGTGAATCATAAAAAAAAATATGTGACAAGTTCTCAAAGAGAAGGGAATAATACCATCTAATCTTACTTGTCTTCTATGGACATCTGTGGGGGGGGGGGGAGAAGTAATAGTTAAAATTAAATACAGAATAACTGATTGGTTTAAAATTGGAAAAGGAGTATGACAAGGTTGTATATTGTCACCTCATTTATTTAATATATTTAGAGTTCATCATATGAAATCCCAAGTTGGATGAATCAAAATCTGAAATTAAGTTTCCTGGAAGAAATATTAACAATTCTAGATATGCAGAGGAAACCGCTCTCATGGCAGAAAGTGAAGAGGAATTCAGAAGCCTCCAATGAGGGTGAAAAAGGAGAGGGTAACACTTAAAAAATTAATTCAGACTTTTCTTTGGAAGGACAATTACTGAAGCTGAAGCTTAAATACTTTGGCCACATGATGAGAAGAGAGAACTCATTGGGATAAAACAAACATACAAAAACAGCAACAACAAAAAGCAAAACCCAAACAAACCAAAAAACCTTCAAGCTGGGAAAGACTGAAGACAAGATGAGAAGTGCATAACAGAGGATAACTTGGATAGATGGAGTTATGGTAGCAACAGACATGAGCTCGGACAGACTTTGGGCAACAGTGGAAGACAGTTGGATCTGGCATCCCATGATCACCAATAGATGTGACTGAACAACTCAGCAACAACACACCTTGAAAGGTCATTGTGAGGACTGAATGAGATACCAAAGGTAAAATGCTTTCAACACATTAAAGTAGTTTAAATGCCTAGTCTTTTCCTTATTACTCTTGTTTTGGCTGTTATTGTTCTTGATATTGTTCTTGTCCTTGTCCACACACACACACACACACACACACACCCCTCTTCATTCTCCATACCACTACCAAGATGATCACCACAAGCAAAATGATATTCTTAAAAATGTCTGTCCATGTCATTCCTGCTGAAGGAACTTCATCAGCTCCTTGTGCCTAGAATAAAAGAAACTCCTCCATTCTGTCTTTTTGGAATGATTGCACAAGATCAACCTTCATCCACTTTGTCTTCTGGCCAAATTGGACTCTTTACTGGTCCCCTAAGGTATCATTTCTCTTCCTTTCTCCATGCCTCGAAAACCTTTGCTCTTCTCCCGTGCCTCTAGAATCTCTAACTTTCTCCAAATCTCATCTCAAGCATCACCTCACATGGAAGACCTTCTTTGAAGTTGCAAAGGAAGAAAGTCCTCTAGGAACTCTTATTTGTGAGGCATGTGTTCATAAGAACTACAGCACAGAAAGTTTTAGAACGCAGCCACTTCAGTCATCTTGAGGTTTGCTTTGAGTTCAAAACATATCCACCAAGACAGTAACTCTGGAGTGCACTTTCCCTAGAGGGTTTTTTTCTATAAGAGCAAAAGAAAATGTTTCCTTCAATATTCCCAGGTCCCCTGGGAAAGGGAGTGGCTGACATCATCCGGCAGCTGAGGAGAAGTGCAGGCAGAGAAATGGTCAGTATGGTATACACTAAATAGATTTCTGCTGCTTGTAACAACAGAAGACCTTGCTGTAAGACAGAGAGTATAACCAGGGCTGAGAAAGGGGAGCATGAAGGGGATACCATGATGGGTATTAAGTGACTGCTATTTACTGAGAGCTGAAAAAGGCTTTAGGTTAAAAAGAGGATAGTATAAGAGTCTGTGACATCACCTGAGAGTGACTGGTAGTGAGAGCTATGAGGGGGAAAATGATCACGCAAAAGCATTCAGTTGGATATAGAGAAATAACTCCTGGGCTAATGGGCAATGGTTGGAGCTAGCACAGGGCAGTATTCAAAGTGACTGAGACTACACAAAACTATGGGGAAGGCTTACTAACTGTGGTGGGGCAGTGCTTTCCATGGGCTCTGACACAAGTACTGTCAGGTTCTTTTTGCTTTTGTGTGTTTCTGAAATCACGTGCTTATAAATGGAGTTAGTGACTACCCTTATGGATATGAGAAGTGGCACACAGTGTACTCGGACATCTTATGGCAGGAGGGAATCTCTGAGAGAAAAAACCCCACAAAATTCAGAGAGAGAGAGAGAGACAGACAGAGAGACAGAGAAGAGAGAAACAGAGACAGAGACAGAGAGAGAGAGAGAGATGGAAACACAGAGACAGAGACACAGAGACAGAGACAGAGAGAGACAGAGACAGAGACAGAGTCTCTGTCCTCATGGTGCCCAGAGTTTAGGATGAGGATAAAACACCAAAGTGTAATAATACATATTACATATTAAGTGCCTTAGTAAGGTAAGAAGTGTCGGGAAGGAGAAGGGAAAATCAAATGGGCAAGGGAAGTTAGGGCCATTCCAGATGATGGAAGGCCTTGAATGTCAGTCTGAGGAGTCTGAACTTCTCAACCACCATTGGAAAGAACTAAAGAGAGGTGAGGAGGAAAAAGGTTGTTCTGTAAGTGGGGAAGAGGACAGGGAAGCCAGAACCATGGGGAAGGGAAGAGGGGCAGAGGGAGGAAAGAAGTATTTGTTAAGTACCTGCTATGGATCAGGCACTGTGCTAAATGCCTTACAAATATCTTATTTTATCTTCACAACAGCCCTGGGGGGGGAGGGGTTATTATTTTCCCCATTTTTACACATGAGAAGACTGAGGCAGACAGAAATCAAGTGACTTACCTTGGGTTGCATGGATAGTAAGTGTCAGGGGGCACATTTGAATTCAGGTCTTCCAGATTCTGGCCCAGGACTCAATTCCCCACCCCCCCCACCCCCCAGAGGCCTTTAGAGGAGAAAAAAGAAAGAACAATGTTGGGGGAAAAATGTAGGTGATATTTCTTTGGTCCAGGCATCTGGCAATAGAGTGCTTAATGGTTTGAAAAATGTTTTTTTCAACCTTCCCTGGTAATTAAGAGTTGATAGGGGCCAGCTTCCTGTGAGGGCCACATCTCAGCAGGCTAAGTCAGGCACAAGCTGGCCCCACAGATTCAATGGCCTCCCAAATCAAGGTCGTTCCATTTAGATAATAGCAGGAGACGTGTATCTAGCATCTCCCAAGATCATTAGGATCATTTATGTTCTCATCAAAAGCATGGGCACAAATAGAGCTGTCAATTAGCAGCAGGGCTTCTGGTAAGCTAGGGAAAGTGTGTGGATTTCTGAGCAGCTACAAAACTCCAGGAAGGGGACAAGATATTCTAGCCCCTCTCTACTCCCCATGCTTCAGCAAGGGTGCAGGGCACTCTGCAACCTTGCTTTTTCAACTCACACCAAACACCCCCACACCCACACAAAACATTCTGCAGTTTTCCAAATCAGAGTCTTTGTTCATGATTTTCCCCAAACCTCAGAACTCCATCTCTTCCTTAACCAAGCTTGTTTCATTCCTTCACGTGCCTCACAGCCCAAAGCAAATGCTGAGCTTTGTTTTCTCAATCACTCTACAAGGGAGCCTTCTCTTATTGTCAAGGAACTTTCCCTTTCAGGGGGGCCAAGTGGCACAATGGAGAAAGTACCAGACCTGAAGTCAGGAAGATTCATCTTCCTAAGTTCAAGTCTGGCCTCAGACACTCACTAGTGGAGTGACCCTGGGCAAGTCACTTATCCCTGTTTGCCTCAGTTCTTTATCTCTTAAATGCCCTGAAAAAGGAAAGGGTAAACCACTCCAGTATCTTTGCCAAGAAAACCCTAAATGGGATCACAAGGCATGGGGCACAGCTGAAGAACAACTTTCCTTTTCACCCCACCCAGATAACACTTTATCTCCCTCTAATGTAATTGTAATTAGCATGTAATGTTTAGTGTTATAGTTATCAGCATTTGTGTTTTATCTTCCAAATAGATTGAGACCTCAGTGAGATCAGGGACTTCATTTTATCTTGCCTTAGTAGGCCCCCAGCAAAAGCACAGAGGCCTGCAAAAACACAGGTACTCCCACATTTTGTTTGTCCTTTGTTCTTAAAGAGGACCAGTGGGATCAGGAGAGTTATGTCTTGACTTGCAAGTGACTTGGATTTAAGTGAGGCAGGGCTGTTCAAAGTCATGAGCCTCACTCTCTTCTCCAGTCATTCAGTGTCCAGTGGCTAGACATAAGTCAAGATGATATGGCAAGGGCTCAAATACACTGGGAGACCTTGGCATATTAAGCTAAGGTCCTTCCCAGATCTCAGTTTGTCTGGGGCGACACCCAATTCAATGGTTTAAGGTTAGGTTATGGTAATAATATATAATTGTTGAACTGAGACACTTTGCATTCATAAGTCAGAGTGCTTCCTGTCACTGCTGAGGTACATGGGTTCAGAATGTATTATGGGAAAGAATTTAACCTGATTGCTAAGGCTTTGCTGAAAGTTAGCAATTCTGCCTGTTGATCTCATTTCTGTTTTAAAAAAATGCATTTGATCGATCTTTTGCTCTTATTTTCCAATCCACCTCTGTCCAGCC
Source organism: Pseudocheirus occidentalis (assembly GCA_028646575.1). Taxonomy (NCBI): domain Eukaryota; kingdom Metazoa; phylum Chordata; class Mammalia; order Diprotodontia; family Pseudocheiridae; genus Pseudocheirus; species Pseudocheirus occidentalis. The sequence goes on from JAQQSW010013937.1 coordinate 7,452, forward strand.
CAAGAGAATGATCTAATCTAAGTAAGAAGAGGTGAAAATAATTTGCAGAAAAAACTAAAATATTGAAAAAGAGTAATTCATTATATGTGATATTCCATACCTATAAGGCCATATTTTTACAGAGTAGGTATAAAGTGCCTTCTCATATCTTTTTTTTTTAAGGAATCTAGTTTGGTTATAATTTTATAGCATACAGTTTTGATTAATTTGTTGGTTTTCTTTCCATTTATATTATTGTAATCATTGTATACATTATTCTCCTGGTTCTACTTACTTCACCTTGTATCAGTTCATTTAAGTCTTTCCATTTTCTCTATTTTAATCATAGTCCTAATTTCTTAGAGAAATGTCATAGTCATACACTGCAATTTGTTTGACAATTTCATTGATAGCCATTTACTTTGTTTCCAGTTCTGTTCTACTACAAACATGTTACTGTAAGTATTTTAGTGTATCTGTGATTTTTGTCAGGGAAAACATTGCTATATACAAGTAGTGGTGAACTCTGGAATAAGGATACTGACATTTCAGTAACTTTCTTTGCCTGACTCCCAATTGCTTTCCAAGATGTCTGGATCAATCTGCCTCTTCATCAAGAATATTCTATGCCTATATTTCCAAAATCCCTCCAAATTTGACTACTGTAATATCTTGTCATGTATAGCATTTTGGGAGGGTAGGTAAAATCATAAGGATGTTTTGATTTATATCTCTAATCATTAGAAATGTACTGTTTTCATTCATACGCTCATTAATAATTTGCACTTCTTTTGAGAACTGCTTATAAATTTCCCTTGAGAACGTATCTTTTGAGAAAGGTCTTTCAGTCTTATACATTCCTGTTATTTGATCATATATCTTGGATATGAGTCCTAGATGATATATTTAATATAATGATTTTTCTCAGTCAGTTTCTTCCATCCTTTGTCCATTCGTATTCTAATTAAATTAATTTTATTAATGAAGAAGGTTTTCAATTTGGAGTAATTGAATCTTTTTTAATTACATCTTTCTCTCTCCCTACTCATAGCTAATACATATGTACACACATACATGCACATATTTATGTATATATAGATATAATATATGCCTGTGCATACATGTACCTGCATGTTATATATAATATATACACACTCTTTAATATTCAGGTCATATATCCATTTTGAGTTTATTGCAATATAACAGATGATTATCTAAAATTTAGAAATACATTTTCTAATTTAATAATAAAATCTAATTTCTTTATGCCTTTTTCTATTTTCCCAGAAACTCTTAACAAATAAGTTCTTGCCTACACAATTCACCTTTTGAGTTTTCTCAACTACTTGGATATTGTGCTAATTTTTTTTCAAATTCTTCCTTTTTTAATATTTTCTATGTTTTGTTCAGTTATGATAATTGCTGCATTATAATTTAGAGTTTGGAAATGTTATTTCCCCTTGATTTAGTTTTTTAAAATTTCCTTTAATATTTGAGATCATATATTCTCAAAATGTATTTTGTCATTTAAACTACTTTTATTCATATTCTCTTGGGAAGTTTAATTGGTATAACACTAAATTTAGGTTTGTTTTAGTAGGATTGTCATTTTTATTCTATTGTCATAGTCTAGCCATGTGCATAGACTATTCCTCCAAATGTGTTTTTAAAATAATTTCCTTAAGAATATTTTGTAATGGTATCTCTATGGGTATTGAGTGTACTTTGATAGATTTATTTCCTAATAATATATACATTTTGTATTTATTTGGAATGAAATTTCACTTTACATTTTCACCTGCATTTTTTATGGCTATATACAAATGCTGTTAATATGTGTGGATTTATTTTGTAACTTAGTTCACTACTAAAGTTACTAATTGTGTCTATTAATTTCTCTTTGATTCAATAGGGTTTCTAAGTAGGTAAACATGTCATCAGCCATGAAGGATTGTTTTGCCTACTGTTTGCCTATCTTTATGTGTTTATTTTCCTTCTCTTTTTGTACTGCTATTGCTGGCATTTTTTTTTAGAATTATGACACATAGCTACAGGGGAAAATGAGCATTTTTACATTACCTTTGTATTTACTTATAAAGCTTCTAATATTTCTTCATTGTACAAAATGTTAGCTTTTGGATTTATATATAGATACAGTTTATTATAATTACTTGTTTCTATGTCTCTGTTTTGTAGTGCCTCTTTTTAAAACCACATCACAGGTTTATTTCTGCCTAAATCAATAAAGCATATTATTTTTATATAATTATGCTAATTATTTGTTAATCATTAGATTAATTATTTTCCCAGTTAGCTTTGTACCCTTCTGCAAGTCTCATTTATTCATAATGAATTTATTGTATAAATTGTTATAATCATTTCCCCAAGATTTTACCTACTTTTTAAAAAGTGATAATGATTAAATCTATATGTCTATTCTCCTGTTTTGTTGTTGTTGTTGTTTGTTTGTTTTTAAGAGCAAAAGAAGTCTTTCAGGTGGGGTCGAGAAGGAGCAATGTCCTAGGAATAATGGAGAACATGGATGACCCTAGACTGTACTAGCTGAGTGACAGTCTTCTCTTCTGCATAGGGTGAGTGTTCAGCTTCTTGATTGAGTATTAGCTCCAATGTCACAGGTAAAGACAAACTCATGATCTTCCCACCAATGTCAGCCACCCTTCCTTCTCTCACCTCTTTCTGATGAAGATCCTGCCATTCTCCCACTCACTCGGACTTCCAGCTTCATAGACATCTTGACTTTTCCCTCTGTTCTATGGGATATGCACCTGGAATTAGAAAGACATGGGTTTGAATTGAACCTTATCTAACTACTAGCTCTTTGACCCTGAGCAGTTCATGTGTCAGTGCCTCTCTTTCCTCAACTGCAAAATGAGGGAGTTGGATTTGATGATCAATAAAGTTCCTTAAAATAATATGTTGATGATGACCTATTTAGCAACATCTCTTCAGTTCATACCCTCCCCTCCATTTTTGTACCCGTTGTCCCCAGGTGGGGAACCTGCAGTCTCATGGCCACTTATGACCCTCTGGGTCCTCATGTGTGGCCCTTTGACTGACTCCAAACTTCATAGAACAAATCCCGTTAATGAGAGGATTTGTTCTATAAAACTTGGACTCAGTCAAAAGGCTGCACCCAAGGACCTAGAGGGTCACAGGTGACCTCAAGGCCACAAGTTGCACACCCCTGCTTAGTTCATGCCCTCATTACTCTTTCCTGGACTATTCAAATAGTTTAATTAGGTTCCCATTATCTGGGCCCTCACCAATTCAAAGTTCTTACAAATATCTGATATAAACATCTTCCTAAAATAAATTGGAGATATCATGGAATAGCAGAAAGTATCCCTCTTTTTTTTCCTTTGAAATCAGAGGACCTCACTCTGCTATTTATTAGCTGCATGGCCTTGGTCATGTGATTTGACTTCCTCGTCTCTCCATTTCCTCTGTCTTTTGTAAAACAGGAAGGCTGCACCAAACGATCTTGGAGATTTGTTCCATCTTTGTGAGTCCTGTGATGTGGTTCGAGATATCCCACAGTAGAATGGGTTGGCATGGGACCAAGAGGGCTTTAAGTCTTTAAGAAATGTTGGAGGATCATTTGAAAGGGATGCCATAAAGAGGCTTGCTACTCAGGTGTGAATTGCACATTTTGGATGCCTCTGATGTCTCTTTCAATTCTGAGATTCTGGGATTCTGGTATCCTGTGACCATGCCACATCCTACTAACTTTAGTGGCTCCCAAAGTTCTACTGGAAAAAAACCCAGGGTCCTTAGCTTGGGTATTATGGTTCCCAAATCTTTCCAGCCTTATCAACATTTTTGTCTAACCCTCTGCTCTAATTGCGTTTGTTCTAGGAGGCAATTGAGTTATATAGATAGGACCCCGGAGTTGAAATCAATCCAGAAGCATTTCTGAAGAGGCTTTCATGTTCCAGACACTCTATACAGGTTCTGGAGATAAAAATCAGAGCATCTACCTCTGACAGTTATTAATTACATGAACTTGAGCAAACAGTTTTCTTTTCCTCTTTTTTAATTAAAGGGTTTGACCAGATGATCTCAAAAATTGCTTCTATGTCTGTGTATGACCCTATGTTCCTACCTCCTTCAGGGATCTTCCCATCAACCCCCTCTTAACAACTTCTGACCTTTCTCCCCTCAGAAGCTCTACAACATTTATGGACTGCACCATTCATCTTATAAGAACCACATTCAGCAAAACCCTCCACCTGGAACTGGGAAGCTCTACACCATCTAGCTCAGACCCGTCTGCTGATCTTGTGTCACATTATTTTCCTCCACATCTTTTCTCGTCTATTTAAGCTGGTGTGCCAGCTGTTGGTTGGAGCATGCCATTTCTTCTCCTACCTCCAAGTTTTTGCAGAAGTGGTTCTCCATGTCTAGAATATTTTTGCTCCTCTCCTGTATCTCAGATGTCTAAGTTTCTTTGAAGATCCAGCTCAGGTGCACCTCCTGCATAAGGTCTTTATAGATCTGATCCAGTTATTAGCATCTGTCTCGATACTGAATTTTTATTGCATTATAATAGTTCATAGTTATTTATTTGTGAGCATCTTGCTTTGCCTACTAGAATGCAAGTTCCTTGAGGTCAGGAACTAATGAATTTTAATCTTTACATATTTAGGGAACCTAGTATATTGACTTGCACATAGTGTACGTTCAGTGTTTGTTCAGTTGAATGGAATCTCCTTGTCTTCAAATGGCTCTTAAATGTAGAATAATAGAACCACAGCTG
>JAQQSW010013938.1:0-12207 GCA_028646575.1 Pseudocheirus occidentalis
ATTTAGGTAAAATTGTCATTTTTATTATATTAGCTCTACCCAGCCATGAGCAATTGATGTTTTTTCCAATTAGTGAGATCTGCTTTTATTTGTGTGAGAAGTGTTTTGTAGTTGTGTTCATAGAGGTACTGGGTATATTTCTTGAATTCAACATGCTACAGGGATGAAATAATGGTGTTATCACTTTTTGTCTTCTTCCCACTTTGATCAAAGCAACTTGGGTCTTAATGTAAGTCTCTTAATATCAGGGGAATTAATGAAAAGAAATGCAAAGGAAGGTGGCCTTGCTATACCAAACTTAAAATTGTATTATAAACCAGAAATGATCAAAATGACTTGGTACTGGCTAAGAAATAGAGTGATGGAAGAGTGGAATCGATTAAGATAGTACACAAGACACAGTAGTCAATGACTATAGTAATCTGCTGTACAAGAAGCCCCAAAATTCCAACCTCTTGGATAAAAACTCACTATTTAACAAAAACTGCTGGAAAAGAGCATGGCAGAAACTAGGCATAGAAAAACACCTTACACCCTATACCAAGAGAAAGTCAAAATGGGCACATGATTTAGACATAAAGGGTGATACCATAAGCAATTTGGGAAAGCAAGGAATAGTTTATCTGTTGATCTATGGAGAAGGGAAAAATTTAAGGAAGAAAGAGAGAACTTTATGAAATGTAAAGTGGATAATTTGTATTATATTAAATTAAAAGTTTTATGCACAAACAAATCCAATGCAACTAAGATTAGAAGGAAAGTGGAAAGCTGGGAAACAATTTGAGTGCTACTGTTTCTGATAAAAGTCTCAATTTTAAAATATTTAAAGAACAGTCAAATTAACAAGAATACAATTCATTCTTCAATTGTAAATGGTTAAAGGTTATGAACAGGCAATTTTCAGATGAATAAGTTAAAACTATGTACATATGAAAAAATACTCTAAATCACTATTGATTAGAGAAACGTAAATTAAAATAACTCTTAGTCACCAACTCACACCTATCAGATTGGCTAATATATAAAAAAAGGAAAAGAAGTGGGAAAATTGGAACACTAATGCATTGTTGATGGAGTTATTAACTGATCCAACCATGGAGAGCAATTTGGAACTATGCCCAAAAGGATATAAAACTGTTCATACCCTTTGACCCAGTAATACCCCTACTTGGTCTGTATTCCAAAGAGATTTAAAAAAAAAGGGAAAGGACCCCAATGTACAAAACTATGCTATTGTTTTATAAGAAATTATGAGCAGGAGGATTTCAGAAAAACCTAAAAAAGCTTACCTCAACTGATATTAAGTAAAGTGAGAAGAACCAGGACAACATTGCACAGGATAATAGTGTGTGATGACCAACTTTGATAGACTTAGCTCTTCTCAGAAATACAATGATCTTTGACAATTCAAAAAGAGTCATTATGGAAAATGCTATCCACATACAAAGAAAGAATTATAAAGTCTGAATGCAGATCTAAGCATACTATTTTCATTTCTTTTGTTCTGATTCTTCTTTCACAACAAGACTAATATGGAAATATGTTTAATATGATTATACATGTTTAACCCATATCAGATTTCCTGTGGTCTTGGAGAGGTGGGAAACAAGGGAGAGAGGAAGAAAAATATTTTGGAACTCAAAATCGTATAAAAGCCAAAGTTGAAAATTATCTTTACATACAATTGGAAAAACTAAAATACAATTAAGAGATGAAAAAAATAAAAAATAATAAATGTCAATGTTTTGTAGTAATGTGATTACAAAAATAAGAATAAAAACAAAAGTACTACTCAGGAGGTTAGAACCTATTTTAGGAGTGAAAGGACCTCAGTTTTTCCTAAAGGCAGCCATGGCCTTTGACGTAAGGAGAATAGAAAGCTATATGTGTGCTATAGTTTCAGGGAATGGCAAAGTATACCTTCATATTGATTCCTGAAATGATTTTTTACAAGAATAATTTTTTTGTTACAAAATTAGAGATAAAGCTTAAAATGCAAATTCCCTAAGAGAGGTGACAAAGTGCTTTAAATTTCTCATCATCAGACATTTAGCAAAAGCCTGTTCTTTGTAGGTCATTGTGCTAACTGGGTTGAAAGGAGTAAATATATAAACCCAGTTCCTGCTCTCCAGGGGCCTAGAATCCAATTTATACTGTTGCCAACAACATATCAGATCCTTTCCTGTGGAAAGCTTTTGATCAGGAGGAGGGAGAAATCAGAGCACTTAAGGCCACTGGACAAAGGGTGAATTTCTTGGATTTGGAAATAAAAAGATGAGGTAAAGGTACTAATGGCTAGTTCCATTTGCAACATATTCATTGGTTTATGAACTACAGACACTATAATAGCATAGGTGATCTGTGTCGATAATTTGAAAATTAAAAATCAATACCTAGACCTAAAAAATGGAATTCTGAGTATTTCAGATAAATATATAATTAACAGCAATAACACTTTTGTAGTACTTATTATGTGTTAGGCATTATGTTAAGCACTTTTTGATCCTAAAAACAGCCCTGAAAAGTCGGTGCTATTATTACCCATATGTTACAGATGAGGAAACTGAGTCAAGCAAAAGTTAAGTGACTCGCTTTCGTCACAGAGCTAAGAAGTATCTGAGGCTGGATTTGAACCTGGGTCTTCCTGACTCCAGGCCTGACCCTCTATCCACTGCAACACATACACACTCAGACACACTCTCTCTCTCTCTCTGTCTCTCTCTCTCTCTCTCTCTCTCTCTGTCTCTCTCTCTCTCTCTCTCTCTTCCCCCCCCCTCTGGTTCCTAAAATGAATTCTACTCCTGAGTAGCACCTTCACACTTTACTCTTATTGCTGTAATCACACTGTTACAAAGGATTTGCATTTGGACCAAAGTTACTTTGAAGAAGGTAGGAGGTGATTATGCCATTATTTCATACCTATGGCATGTTGAATTCAAGAAGCTTTCTATTAAATGCCTACAATCTATTACTTTACTCTTCTTAAACACTGGGTCATGACCTGATATGGGGTCACAAAATATTTGGCAACAGCAGGAGGTTTCTGAACACAAAATGGCCAAAAATGAATTCAAAATGAAATGCAAAAGGAATCAGAGGCATTTCTGGCAGCGCTTACCTGCCTTGTACAACTTCACTGTACTCTTGGTTCTGAACACAGACACACACATTTTGCACTGAAAAGGCTGTCACACCCACCCAGTGCCAATGATCTGCCAAAACAGGAAAAGAAGTCCGAAGTGGAAAAACTTTAAGAAGCCCTGCTTTAGGTCATTGAGAATATTTGTGTGTGTGTGTGTTTGTGCATAATTGTCATATATGTTTGGCTAATTTCTATACTTGTTTTTCATGTAAGGGTACTTTCCTGTTATAAATCTGTTCTTTAGTATTTCAGGAAAGGTTTTATTTTTTTTCTCTTATTATTTTGGCTCTTTAGTAACAAGGGATTATAAGATATAGGGTTAGAAGGGAAACTTGCACCACATCTTGTCAGACCTTCACTGTTTTTTTTTCCTTTTTTTTCATTTTGGAGGGCCATTGGGGTTAAGTGACTTGCCCAAGATCACATGGCTAGTTTTTGTGTTAAGTATCTGAGGTCAGATTTGAACTCAAGTCGTCCTGACTCCATGGCCAGTGCTCTATTCACTGCACCACCTAGCCACCCCTTTAGTCCTTCACTTTGTAAATGAACCCAGATGTGACTTGTCTAAGGTCACACACGTAGAAAACAAACAGAGCTTGGACCTGAAAATAACTTCTCCCATTTAAATTCAGTCTTGTTTCTTATGCCATGTGCCGGCCATTTTGCTCTCTACTTCTACGCACTGTTGTTGGGATCCGCTTTAGGCTCTACTTTCTTACAATGCAGGTCTCCTTTTTAACTGACTCTCTGGGCAGTGCAGCCCATGTGTATGAGGATTAGAAAGTGTGGAAGCCTTCCTAAACCCCCGAGGGGAGGTTTATGCCTCTCCTTCATTTCAGCCTAATACATCTACAATAGTATAGCAAAAATATGTTCTTTCTCTGCAGGGAGCAAGAAGTCATATAGAATAGCTACAAACTCCTTGAACCTTTTTCCTCATTGAAAGTCACTATATTTGCTATTCATGGTCAAAGTGCCAGAACCCCTAAGTGACTTAAATAAATATACAATAGGAAGCCTATTGTATTGAATGCATGTTCGGTGCTATAATTCACTCTCACAAATTGTACTCTTCTACCTTGACTCACTGTTACAGGTGCCAAGCCAAAACAATAAAGGTTTTTTAGCTGTATCGTAAAGACTTCTAGAATTATAATATTGCTTCTGACCTCTGTGATGACTAAATGCTATTTAATTTTTCCCTTTGTTCACTACAGTGAAAAGGACTTGGAAACACGCTGTACTAGAGGTAACATTTCCCTTTCAAATCTACATCTAGACATTAATACTCCTTTGGGGGAGGTCTCATTTTAGTGGCGGACTGTCTAATTTACTGTAATGTTACGAATGTCCTTCTAACTGGTTGATATTCCAAGAACTATGATGTGAAGCCATAGGCAATTATTTCAAATTATAGTGACTAAAACAATTAGGGTTATTCCCCTCCCCACCACACTTTTTTTCTTTCTTTCTTTTTTTTTAATAGCACAGCCTGGAATTTTAACAGAGGCTGAAATGGAACTAGTTTAGATTTGGCTGAATGTAACTACAGGCGTAGCATTGGTGGTTCCCTTCAGGGAGAATTTTGTTTTTAGATATTGTTACTGCTAATTATTTCAGGTGCGAAACACTAAAGCTGTCAGACTTCACAATCAACTCAAATTTGGGCTAAAATGGGAACATAGCATTTAGGTTTGGTTTCATTTCTCTCGCTGGTTCACAAAGGAACTAAATTCAAAGTAGCCAGGGTCATGATCTCTGTGGGCAGTTACTTCTGTGGACTTACTGGACAGCATATGATCTGATGTAAAGGTTGTTTTTAAACTTCCCTTGGCCCTATAACCATGACATGATGCAAAGACTATGTGCCTGGGGTTCTATGCCATTATGTCCCATCTGTTGAAATGGTTTAGTTACTCAATTGAATGGGACAGCAAATCTGGGAATGAATTACTCACAAAGAGGGAAAATCACCTAGATATGATGAATGTGTAGGGAATGAGCATCTCTAGAATCAAATGAGGTATTCATATTTTTTTAATGGCTCTGAACGGGTCAAATGCAATCTCTTGAAGCCAGCGACTGTTTCTGTTATTGTGTATTTCATTTTTTGTCTTAGTAACTACTAACTTAGTCCATTGTATACAAGGATAGATAGATAATGATTTGTTGGATTGGGTTGGACATTCACCAGGGCCTACTCTAGGAAAAACTGTCAGCTTAAGACTAGACTATGCAATAGCATTGTTTGATCTCACTGCCTCATGCCTCTCCCCACTTCAGACTATCCTCCAGGACATACTAAAGAGATTTCCTTAAGTCGCAGGTTTAAGCATATCAACTCCACTGGCTCCTTCTTACCGACAGGATTATCAATCAATATTTATTAAGCATCTACTATGTGCCAAATATTTGCTAAGCACTAATGATCCAAAAAGAGGCAAAAGACAATCCCTTCACTCAAGGAATGTATCATCTAATGGAGATGAATAGTAAATAATTAAATGAGGGAAGGGCCTGGAATTAAGAGGGGTTGGGGAAGGCTTCCTGTAAAGGATGGGATTTAAATAATCCTATATTTGGCTTTAAAAAGTCTTTATACTTTGGCCTCTTCCAAATTTTAAAATTTTACTCTTTCCATGTACTCTATTATTCAGTGACAATGGCCTTCTTGCTCTTCCTCACATGACACATTCTATCTCTGAACTCCATGGTATATGGATTCATTAGCTGCTCCCTATGTATGGGACTTGCTCTATCCCCACTTCTGCCTTTAGGTATCCTTGGCTTTTATATTTCAAGTGCTAATTAAAATCCCACTTTCTGCAAGAAGTTTTTCTAAGGCTTCAATTTCCATTCCTTCCTTCCGAGATGATCTCTAATTTACCCTCTATGTACCATGTATGTACACAATAGTTTGCATGTTACCTCTTCCTTTAGAGTGTGTGCTCCTTGGGGATTGGATTCTTTTGGCCTTTTTTTTAATATCACTAGCATTTAAGACCACTAGCACATAGTGTTCAATAAATATTTGTTGACCTAAACAAAGATTTAAGGATTTAGACCTGGTAACTCTCTAATTGTAATTAAGTAAAGTAAATTCAAGAAAACTGAAATCGTTTGTCTATGGCTACACAGATAACAAATTTCAGATCTAAAATACAGAATCCAGATCTTCTGCCTCCAACCCAGCATTCTTTCCACTATACCATACTGTCTAATTCTGATTTAAATTCTACTCTCTCTCTCAACTCTAAAGCAATTTCTTCATATTGCTAACTATTGTATGTCCTTTTTGTAGGTTTTTATAACCCCACGGCAAAGTCTTGTAGAGTGAAGAGTACTAGATTTAGTGAGTTCCCATATACTCTTTGCTACTTACTACTCCTGTGATCTTAGGTAAATCACTTTTTGTTTTCCTGTGCCTTCAGTTTCCCACCTAAACAATCAGGGAATGGATTAGAAGAGCATTAGACTCCCGTCTAGCTTGAAATAAATGTTCCTATGACCTGACCTAAGCACTTCTATTTACATTCTAGTACAAGTAGGTAGTAACAATCCCTGTCTTCACAAGTGAACACCATTTTGCAAAAAATAACAGAAAGAATGAAAATCTGATGGGAAATTTCAGGACATTAGGCAGGGGACTAGAGGATTTTTGGAAAGAAGTTTTGGAATCACCCCCCACACACACACACACACGTGCACACTAGATCTGCCATGCAACAGTACTAAGGTATTTACTAAATGACAGGGTTTAAAGATAGACTTTATGATCACTTCTCTGGAGATAGGTTTAAGTTCTATGAAAAAGGGATGGAGGTTTTAGGTGCACTATAAGGCCCAAATAAGGTAACAGAATTGTTAAAATGGTGAACTATCTTGGGCTGTGTGAAGAAAAACAGTGTGTCTAGAACTAGGGACAATTTGGGTTCTATGCTACTTATAATATAGGTTCAATTCTGAGTGTTACATCTTAGGAAGGAAATTGATAAGATTGTGAGTTTTCAGAGAAGTGTTATAAGGACAGGGAAGAGATTTAAGAACAAACTACTTGAGCACCCTGTGAAGGAAAAGATGTTCACTTTGAAAATCTTAGGGCAAAACCAAAGGAAATATGGTAATAATTTTCAAGTATCTATTTGATGGGTCGTCACACAGTAGAATTAAAATTGTTCTGCTTTGCCCAAGAGAGAAAAAACGAAAACAATATGTGGAAATTTTGAAGAGACAGATTTAGGTTTGTTATAAGAAAAAACAAATCAAATCAACCAACAAAAACTTTTCCCCCAACAATTAAGGGATTAGCTGCCTTTAAAGGTACTGGGTTCTCTCTCACTTGACACCTCCAAGCAAAAACTGAATGACCACTTGGTAGGACAGGTATATAAAATACTTTTTTCAGGACCAGATTGTACTGGATGCCCCTGAAGTCCTTTCTTGAGATCCCAAATTAGAGATTCTGTGATTATGTAACCCTCACACCTCTCACTTAGAGATGAAGAATTTGAAAGCTCATGAGGGCAATTGGCTTAACCAAAGTCACAGAGGCAGTAAGGAAAAGAGTTGAGATCTGAACCTAGGTTATCTGACTCCACACTGAGAGCTCTTTCAAATCAATAAGGCAAGTCAATAACCATTTGTGCCAGAAGTTGTGTTAAATTCTGGGAATACAAATTCAAGCCCAAATTGAGGTATTCCCCATCCTCAAGCAACTTCTGTTCTAATGCAGAAAGCACCACAAAGGAAACTGAATACCTCTGAATGCTGCCTCAAAATATTTTGTTCCATTTCATCTAGACGAAATACTTTAAAATAATTCTCTAAAGAAAAACAAGGGGGCAGCTAGGTGACTTAGTGAATAGAGTAGTGGCCCTGGAGTCAGGAGGACCTGAGTTCAAAACTGGCCTTAACACTTAACACTTACTAGCATGTGACCTTGGGCAAGTCACTTAACCCCAACTGCTCTGCCTTTCCCCTACAAAAAACAAACAAAAGAAAAAGAAAAACAAGCTAAATATGGAAATGAGATTCCCCCAAACCCCAGTTCCTAAAAATCTGAAGAACCAATCTCCATCCATCTATTTTGATGATAAGTCTTCTGAAAGAAAGGTCAATCATGCTTATTACACTGTATTGTGATGCTACTAGAATTTTCAATTAAAGGTCAATTCCTTGGATATATGTTCTGTGAAGAAGTGGTGGAAAGATCTACATCACTAAATTTGTAGTTCTTTTGGGTAATGAAAGAAAAAGGAAAACATTTGCCTTTCTTGGAGTATTCCTACATAAGAAGAAATGAAAGCAGACATGGGATTTTCTTTGATGTTTTTCATTCTAAACTTGAGGTTTGATTTTTTTCCTAGAAAAAATCTATCCTAGTAGATTTCCCCCTTCAATTGGTGTTAAACACTATTTTCTGAAGATAATAAACATAGTGATGGGAAGACCTTTCTAAGCATCCATCCTAAAGAACTTGCAACTGGAGACCAGATTTCTAATGGGGGAATGGTAAAAATTTCCTTTGACTAGTCAATTATGTAAATTAATTTGCCCTTCTCAAAAAACAAACTTTTTGTACTTTGCATGTTGTTTACTTCCCAGAGCAAAGAGAAGGGTGTTAAACCTCAGATAAGCAAGGCACACATCTATGAACTGCAATGATATCATTCAATGCCATGTTTATACCTAGTTAGAAATAACTGAACATCTGCTGATTAAAAAGTAAAACTGCAATAGTGGCCAGCAGGGAATAAAACACTTTATTGAGCTTTGTTATGTAGATAGAAATGTCCTTTGTAGAAAGTGCTTTATTTGCAAATAAAGCAACTAATTGCCTACACGGAAAACAGGCACAAAATGTATTTATCCTAATTTTGAGGAAATACTTTTTTCCCCCCATAAAGTTGGTGTAAACTGAAGCCCATTGCTTTCTCCTCATATTCACATTTTAATCACTTTTTGTATTTTGCTGTGACTTTTCAGATCCAGTCTTTTTCATGTGTACTTCCAAAATGTTTCTACATCATTCATTCATTAATTCATTCATATCCTAAATAAATACACAAATGTCCAAGATTTTAAGACAACCGAATATGTGAAGGATATTTCATTATATTTTTTCAATGTCATTGGGGAAGAAATCTTTGTTTCCTGTCACAATGTGATCAAAATTGCATCCACGAAAATGACTTTTTCCTTTGATTAGCAACAGCAAGCTTTCTCCTCTTCTTTATAGAGAATTTTCTGATTTGAAAATCAAAACATTATAGGATCACAAAAAACTGTAGAAAGTTCGTTTGTGTGTTTGTTTGTTTTTTGTTTGTTTACAACATCGTGGGATGGCAGGTCCAGGACAAGAGCATAGGTATCCTGAGTATAAGACCTCTCATCTTTCTTTGTGGCACATTGCCTCTCAGCACACTTTATGTGGTCTTCTGCCATATATTATCATTTATTAGCATTTTTTTCTCTCTTTGCTACTTATTGCAACTTCATTATAAGCATCCATAATATTCTAACTATATACTCTTTTTTTAAAGGAAAAGGATACATTTAGATGCAAATCATCATATTCCTGACTCCATAGTCTCTATAATGTCTTTAATCTTTGGAAAATTTATTTAAAATAGCTCATAGGATCTTACATTCATGCTAGAAGAGAGCTTAGAGGCCAATGACTTCAACTTCCACATTTTACAGATGAGAAAACTGAGGCACAGAGAAGTTAAATGCCTTCCTTAGGATCATGAAACTACCAAATGTCTGAGGCAGGATTCAAACTGAGGTCTTTTTTGACACCAAATCTAGCACTTTATCCACTGCTTGATCTAGTTGCCTTTCTCTAACTTCTCTCATTTTGAAGTGATATTCTAAAGCACTGTTACCTTCTCTATATGATCATAAGCTATTTGAAGGTAGACACCGTGATTTTTTCATCCTTATATCCTAAATTTTTTCTAAAAGGTAGGCAGATAACGAATATTTGTTGATTTGAATAGAAAATACTAATAAGGATTCTGCCTTGGATAATTTTAAGGGACTACTTTATCAGATATTTTCAGGCATAATATAGAATCCTATGTGCTGTTTAATTGACAGTAGTAATGGTGGAACTGGAGGATTCCAGTTCTAACACCTGAAAATAATAATGTGTTAAAGTCTTTGGAAAGTACTGCTTTAAATTAGAATTTAGAGGCTTACCTTCTTTATATTTCACTGTATAAACATTTAGAAATAAGGTAGATAGTCCATCATAGTTTTAAGGACATTTTTAAAAATTCTATACACACATGTATACACATACATATGCATATTCATATATGCATATGTGTAAATATAGATACAATTTAGGTGAAGTGTTCATACTCAGACTTCTTCACAGAGTGAGGTGAATGAGATGATATTGATATGAAATGATATGAGGGATGATTAATAACAAGATTTTTGCAAATACCAGTAACAAATCCAAATTTTAGGTGCCTCCTAAACCTCCAGGTCATGAACCAACTCCTTTACATCTGATGATACTTAGCAACCATTATTAGTTGTTGTTCCCAAAAACTTCCTCCCGTGTTGGTTAATTGGTTGGTGTTGGTCCTCTTATGAATAACTCAGTCTGCTGCCAAGACCATTCTCAAATCTTGGTAGGGCCTGTTCTTCCTTTCAAAAAGACCAAGTGATGAGGTTGTCTAGGAACAAAGCTTACTTTTTGAATTTGTAAAAGTACTCTCCACATCCTAGGATGCTGAAAAAGTCACAAAAATTCATTCAATCATTACGAATCTTTTCAGCATGGGCACTAGCAAAGAGTTCTTGTCTCAATTTAAGTCTGCGTTAAGGTAAAGAGACTGCTAATATCTCATTGATATAACCCTAACAGGGGTCAAATAACCTGAAATGAGCCAGTCATCCCTCTGGAGCAGCCATCTGTCAGGATGATAGAGGGATATACCATAATGGAAATGCAAATTATTGGGACTCAAAGTCCTCCATTTTTCAGTTACTCTACTGTGCTTCTAGATTTAAGCTCTCAGTTCTACAGGACTTGAATGTCAATGGTCAGCTTATCCAGAGGTGATTAAGTCCTGAGAAAAATTGGCTCACACCACCCAAATTCACCCAAATTGATTTGTAACAGAAAGTCAATTAAATCATTTACAAAAAAAATTTAACTGCCAAGAAGACCAATATCCATGTTGGCCAGTCAGCACATTCTCTTCCCAAGAGAGAAGCCTACTTGGGAAACCAAATTAAGATCTGAAATATGCTTGGTGACTACTGGTAATCAGAGCAGGGAGTATGCCCATAAGGATAAGACTGCACAAGTTGAAGATTTTGCTGGAAACCAGTTTGGGCACACTATCATCCCTCAGGCCATGTGGAAGGTGTTAATGTGATGATTATCTAACTGACCTGACTGACATGGCCTTTGAGAGAAACAGAGACAGAGAGATGTATGGGGGGGGAAAGGGGCAGAGCCAAGATGGTGGCATAGAAGAAGGAAAATTCCACAGCTCCCACATAGCCACCTTAAATATACATAAAATATGATTCTAGAGGTCCCAGTGAGATGGAGCCAAGATGGCGGCATAGAAGCAGCAAGGATCAGCAGCTCCTGCACAGCCACCTTAAATACACATAAAATAACAAATTTTAGGGCTCCAAAATCCACAAAAGTACAGAAAACACATCTCCCATTGAAGGCAGTTCAGCAGGAGGGACCCATTGTAACAGGTCTGGAGCCAAGGCCAGCCCAACCCAAAAACCACGGCCTGGCCCCAGGGTGGTGGGGATAAGCCACAGCCAAGCCAGAGCCACTCTATCACTAAAGGCTAAAAAGTGAATCTGAATGAATTCAAGAGCTACATAACCCAATGAGAGACTGAGTGAGGCAGATTCCCAGCTCAGGAAAGTGCCTACTTAGGTTGGGGTAAGAAGAATGCTGAGCACAAGGAAGCTGCACCAGTGTGGAGCAGAGAGCAGAGAAGAGCAGACCAAGAGAAAAAGCTCCAGCCAGGCATCCAGCTGACTCACCCAGCCTGAGAGGTTTGCAGCCATTTCAC
>JAQQSW010013939.1:0-12207 GCA_028646575.1 Pseudocheirus occidentalis
ATATGTGTGATGACCAACCTTGATAAACTGGACTCTTCTCAGCATCGCACAGTTAAAAGACAACTCTACAAGTCTCAGGATGGAAGGAGATGTCTACATTCAGAGAAAGATCCAGAAAGATCAGAGTTTAAAAGGAGACTGAAGTAATGCATGCTATCATTCTTTTCGATGTTTGGCTTTTGTTTCTCTTTTCTCACTGTTCACTCCATTGGCTATAACACCTATACAACCAGACTATTGAATAATGTGAAAGAGTTTGCAGATCCTATACATGATTGTATGCCACCATGGGGGGAGGAGGGAAGGAAGGGGAGAAAAATCTGAAACTCAAGTGACTCTGGAACTGAATCTTGTAAACTAAAAGTAAACAAACAAATCAATAAAATAAATTAAAAAAAAAAACAATGGGACCCTTTATTTGACCAGCTTTAAACCACAGAGCTTAGCTGAAAACTCGGAAGGGAACACTTCAGGGGGAGAGGGGTGGAGCAACAAGGAAGGGTCCTAGGGAAGTTTTCATCACCTTCTACACAGGGCAGCTTCTAACCCTTCCACAGTTGACGCCTCTGAAGAGAAGAGGGAAAAAACTCACTAGGTGATGTTAAGAGAGGGCTTCAGGAATGATGGTTTTTTTAGTTCACTGGTCAAGGACAGAGCAGGGCCACAGTGGCCTTGGGAGAGTTGGTTCACTGCCTTTTAGGGCTTCCTGCTCCCAGAGGCTCAGCATGTTGATGCCTCCATCAGCTCTCGCCCTATGGCAGCTCAGAACCCCTGAGCCCAAGGGATCGCCAGTGTCAGCCTACCCTGGGGAGCAGGGATTCCTGGAGGCACATCACCACACCCAGTCCAGGTTTTTTTTTTGAGTCAGTGAAGCCTGCAGCATCAAACTGCCTTTCATTACCTAGGGGCCCTCACCTTTCTCGCTCTCCTGTCTACACGGCCTTCCTTTCACTCCCCTTACCAAAGCGTGTATGTACCAGCATGTGTTTGCTAGCTGAGCATTTATCAGAGCTTTCCACAAACAAAGGTTACTATGGAAACCTGACACAGCAAGGAAAAGTGAGAGGCAAACTGTTATATGGAGTGGGAGGTTGGAGTGATTTTCTAGAATTTAATCTTTGTCACAGAATCACTGCTTCTCAGACCTGGATGACATCTCAGATGCTGTCTGTGACCCTTAACAGGAATCCTCTCTGTATCACTACAAGTGACCTTCCAGCCTCCTCTTGAAGACTTCCAGTAATGAAGGGGCTCGCAGCTAAGCCCATAAGGAAAGAATAAAGCAAGTGGGATCACAGAGAAGAAATAAACGAAAGTTTCTGGAACAGTCAACAAGCCATTACTAAGGACCAGGCATTGTAAAAAGCATTAGGGAAAGAAAAAGACAATGATCAGGTCCCTGCCTTTAAGGAGTTCACATTCGAATGAGGGAGACAACATGCAAAGAACCATGTACTTACAAGATTTATTCAAAGTACATGGAAGGGAGTCTCAGAGGGAAGGCACTAAGGATGTGGGGAGTAGGACTGGTCACCTGTTTTTGTATGGCCTTTGCAGCTAAAAAATTGTTTTAAAATAAAGTTTTATTTCACCCTTATTATGAAGTACAGTCAGGTGGTAATTTGCCAATTCCTGCCTTAAGTGACGAGGAAGCTAGATCAACATAGCAGTGGGCCTTGCCCTACTGCTAATCAATCAAGTCTTGATTTTATTACCTTTTCTTAACCCAGGTTTTAGGGCTATACCAATGATTCTCTGGTCCCTACTATGCTCCCTCCCCCTTCTAGAAGTCCAAGTACCCCAGTTCCTGTTAACCCCACAAAGTGATATATACTTCAAAGGTATAATAAGAACAAACATATATTTTCCCCGATGCATGGCAGCATAATTCACCCCTTTACACCACCTAGGTCTCTGAGTAGAGGAGCCAGGATTAGGTTTGCATCTTAACTCAGTTTCTACGTAGGATTAGTTCCACCAAGTTCCAAATCCAAAGGAGGGGAGGGGCACCTTGGATCCATTCCAGGATCTTTTGCTTCCCAGCCAAGCTGTTGGCAACACCTAACCTGGGAACCTGTGTACCAGGGTCTCTGTGACTCAAACTCCAGGTTGGATACTCTACTCCCTGTACCTAGACCTGAAAAGGACAAAAAAGACAAAGCCAAAAACCTCACACTCATTTAATGGGGCCACCTGGCCTGGGCTTAGGAGAAGGTGGTCCTCCAGCCCTCCCCTGCTTAATGCATGGTGGGCCTCAGGGAGAGAACAAGTCCTTTACTCCTGGACACAGCTGGAAAGATAGAACACTTCCAGTTCAGTCAGATAGGTCACAAAGATGGAGGTAGTTCCAATGACACAGCCAAAGGAAAAAAAAAACTACTCCCAACCACATGCTAGGTCAGTGAAGGCCACATCAGTTCTCCTAGAAGTGCAATCTTGGCATCTCCCAAGTGAATGCCTTCATTTTAGTTGACATAGGTATGCTCTAAACACCATACGGTCAGTTAGAAGGCTCAGTGGATAGAGCACCAGACTAGGGATCAGGAAGACCTGAATTCAAGTCCAATCTCAGACACTTAATGGCTATGTGATCTTGAGTCACTGTTCCTATCTGCCTCAGTTTCTTCATCTGTACATAATAGGGTTATATTTGGCTTTCCTGGTAGACTCTGGCCATGTATAGAGATACCACTGCTTACAAGGCACCACATGAAGTCCTGTGTAGAGTCAGAAGCAGCCACCCCACAAAAACAACAATTTCCATTCAGGGAAGAGGAGGGAGGCAAATCTGAGTGTGCTACGTGACTCTGTTATGTGAAAAAAGAGGTAGCTGGATTACCTACGAAGCCTTCCCATTCTATATCTATAATCTTATGACTCCACTAATTTGGAATCAGGAACAATTCTCACAGAGGTTTCCCTAAAATTTCCCTTTACTATAAAATAAGAATAAGAATTCACAAAAGCACCTTATATACATTATCTCCTTCAACCCTCTCAACACCTCTGAGAGGTAGATGCTATTATTATTCCCATTTTCTTGATGGGGAAACTGAGGCTCAGAAATGGTCATGGATGGGCTCAAAAATTCAGAGTTGTAAAGGACCTTTGAAGTCATCTGGCCAAGCATGAGGAAACTGAGGGTCAGAGATAGGTTGTAAGTGACAGAAAGAGGATTCAAACTGAGTTCCTCTGGCTTCAAATCCAGCAAGGTTTTTCTTTGTAACTCAGGTGTAAATAACTCCCCCAGGATCCCACAGTGAGTTTCTGAAGAGCCTAGCTCTTCCTAACTCCAGATAGAGCTTTATATCCACCATAAAAGAATATCATGGGCAAGGTTGAAGAGGGAATACTCAACCAAGTTGAGACCCAAACTTCTTTCAAGCACTTAGTATGAACTTGTTCATTAGAAGTTGAGAGGAAATCTGGCAATATGTACAGAGAGCTCTCCTTGGAGAGTCAGGGAGTCAGGGAGACCTGGGTTCATATTGTGTGACCCTGGGCAAGTCAGTTCTCTAAGACTGTAAGTTGTGGGAAAGATGTCAACCTACATCAGTATTGGGAGTTTCCACACCAGTGAAATCAAAGGTCAAAACCCCTTCCCCCCAAAAAATTATGTTATTACTGATTTCATGTTCCAACATTATGCCAACATTACCTAATACCATGTCTTTGCAAGCAACAGACTGGATTTCTTTTAAAGACATTTCTTTAAACAAATTCCAACTATTTCAGACTGAGTGAGCTCCTAATTAGCCTAAAATATTGAGGCTGGATTCAATATTAAGGGAACTTGTAGAAGATGCTGGTGGAGATGACCAATTTCTATTTGAGAAGATCAGAGAAAAAGAAGCTAGAAATTCCAGATCTTTCCTCTAAAGCTTGAGACATACTAAAGCAGATCTTGAGAGGCTAAAAGTTGTCCTAATCCATCTGTATCAGTGAAGATAACCATCTGCCCCAGTTTTAGACACATGATAGGAGCAAACAAACTAGAAAGACTCATCTAACCCAACCTTTACCCACCCCCCCCCTTTACAACTAGAAAATGAGGGCCCTAAAATTAAGTGACTTCTCCATGGTCACATAAAGGAATAAGTAGCAGAAGTGGGATGTGAACTTGGGTTTTCTAACTACAAATACTTTTCACTATACTAGAATGATGGGGACTTACCACTGAAGGTGGTTTGGGAGAAAACCAGGGCATTTTCTAGGCACAGCCTTCATCAGGAATTATTGAGTCCAGAGCAAGTGCACAAAGTGGGTTGTCAGTTTGGGGAGCAGGGGTGGGAACAGAACCAATCCAGAAAAGAGAGATGGAGATCCTAGGACATCACAAGAAGCTTTTACCTGGAAAGCCACCATAGGAATATTTTAGGGAAGATCTCACCACAGCCTCCATCTGGTAGCTCTCTCTTTTACCTAATTATGTGTGCTGAGTTCTAAGTTCTACAGCATCTATATTGCTACAGGACTGCAAGTGTTATTGATGCCCTCTAAATAAAAGGCCCTGGGAGAATACCCTGATTACTACACCCTAGTTACAGCTCTGTTTCTGAGGTAGAGAAATAATTATTAAGCAAAAAGATCCAGAGGTGAAAAAAATTCTATTATTAAAGTCCCAAACAGCTTTGAGGAAACTGAGTTAAATGCAGCAAAAATGTATAATTTTTAACTGTACAATTTTGAAAGTTGTGAGAATTTAATACCTCAGGATTAAATAGAGAAATTTACTAAGCAGAGCAGTAACAAGTATACTTATGGATTACATACTAAAGCCCTGAGCTTCAAGTTTCACCTTTGAAGGCTTTACAATAATTAGAGACAGCAAGGTATAGTGGGTAGAATACTGCATGAACTTGGAGTCAGGGCGCTCTGGGTTTGAATCCTGCCTCAGATAATCGATAGTTGTATGATCTAGAGGAACTATTTAACTTTTATGAGCCTCAATTTCCTTAGCTGTAAAATGAGATGGTTTAACTCAATGACCTCCGATGTCCCTTCCAGCTCTGAACCTAGGATCCTAGGATCCTATAAGTGTCCTATAACCAGGGGGCAGTAATGGTGCTTTGTCTCAGGGTACAAAAACTTGGGGAACTGACAGACCTTGTACTCCTTTGGAAGGAGCTTATTAGCAATAATAATTTATTAAGATGATTCTCGAGGCAGTAGAATAGAGGCAGCAATCCAGCTGAAATCTCCCAATATTTCTTTCCCAAAAAAAAGCTTTAAAATAAAACACCAAATCACATTCTAAAGGGACATAGTCAACAAAAAATTGGGTTGAGGCATTTTTCCATCCCAAGACAACTTAAGAGATAGGCAGAAGAGGCCTATGATACCAGGGTGGACCTTGCAGGCAACAAAAGCAGCAGCAGCAGCTTCAGGAGCTCTCAGCCCAGAGATAGTAGAGGGAATTTGGCAACTGGTCATAAAGAGATTACAGGGAACCTTGAGCTGACACTACTTGCATGACTGGGTGCTGTTTGGCAACTCCATTGCTTATACACAATTCTAAATTGCATTCCAGAGTGGAAAGGAGTACCAATGCTCGTGACTGGAACACAGCAGGAACCCAGGGCTCTGTGTCAGGGCTAAGAGGAGCATTAGTATTTGTGGCTGCAGAGGAAGAGGGGCCCTTCCTGGGTAAAGAGCTCAGCATGGATCTGGAGAGCAGTGACCATACTTCTCCCAGGATAATATCACCTTGGAAGCACTGAAAACTTGTAGGCCCCAAGAACTAGCTCTAAAAACAGCAGTGTAAAAAAAAAGGCTGAAAGCTGGGACAGTTCTCACCATAACCAGACTGGGGACAGAGCCCAACTCCAACATAAAATTCAAAGAAAGGAAATCAGCTGGAAAAAATGAGCAAATAACAACAATAAAGTAAAAGACCTAACCATAAAAAGCTACCTTTGTAGTGAAGAAGACAATGTGAAAACAGCTACAACCAAAACCACAAAAAAATGATACTTGGATATAAGTTCAACAAGAATTTCTGGAAGAAGACTGGCTAACATGACAAAACAGGAAAATAATTAATGCTGGAGAAAATGTGGGAAAATTGGAACACTAACACATTGTTGGTAGAGATGTGAACTGATACAATCATTCTGGAGAGCAATTTGGAACTGTTCCCAAATGACTATCAAAATGTGCATACCCTTTAACCCAGCAATACCACTTGTAGGGGTATATCCCAAAGAGATCATACAAGTGGGAAAAGGATCCATATGTACAAAAATATTTATAGCAGCTTTTTTGTGGTGACAAATCAAGAGGATGCCCATCAATTGGGAAATAGCTAAACAAGTTGTGGTATATGAAAGTAATAAAATACTATTGTGCTATAAGAAATGAGGAGCAGATGGACTTCATCACAACCTGGAGAGACTTACATAAACTGATTCTGAGTGAGAGGAGCAGAATCAGAAGAACATTACATACAATTACAGACACATTGTATCTGTGATGACTGACTTTGATCGACTGGGCTCTTCTCAGTAATGCAAGGTTATAAGACAACTCCAAAGGATTCCTGAAGGAAAAAGCGGTCCACATAGAAAGATTTAGAGTCTGAATGCAGATTGAAGTAAACTACTTGCTTTCTCTCTTTTTTGCTTTGTTTTGTTTCTTTTTTGTTCATTCCATTGGTTACAATCCTTCTTTACAGCTTGACGAATGTTTAAGGTGAAGGTATTTGTAGAACCTATATCAGACTGCATGCTGCTATGGGGGAGAGGGGAAGAGGAGAAGGGGGAGAAAATTTGGAGCTCAAGGGATTGTGGAACTGAATGTTGTAAACTAAAAGTCAATAAATAAATAAAGCTTTTAAAAATAATTTCTGGAAGAGATAAAGAAAGAGATAAGTGGTACAAGAAAAATTAGAAAAATAAATGAGTGACACAAGAAAATGATGAAAAGAGAATTAAGAGCTTGGTAAAAAGGCACAAAAAATACTGAAGAAAACTCCTTAAAAAGCAGAGTTGTCCAAATGTAAAAAGAGGTACAAAAGCTCGCTGAAGAAAATAACTCCTTAAAAATTAGAATTGGGCAAATGAAAGTTAATGGCTCCATGTGACATTGAGAAACAATAAAATAGTCAAGTAAATTTTAAAAGTAGAAGAAAATATGAAATATCTCATCAGAAAAACAACTAAATTGGGAAAAATGACCCAGGAGAGATCATTTAAAAAGTGTTGGATTACCTGAAAGCCATGATTTTTTTTTGAGTGGGGGAAGGCAAGGCAATTGGGATTGAGCAATTTGCCCAAGGTCACACAGCTAGAAAGTGTGTCAAGTGCCTGAGGCCAGATTTGAACTCAGGTCTTCCTGACTCCAGGGCTGGGGCTCTATTCACTGCACCACCTAACTGCCCCCAAAACCTATCATTTGAAAAGCCTAGATTTCAAGAAATTAATGAAAACATACTCTGATATTTTAGATCCAGAGGATAAAATTGAAATTGAAAGAATCCACTGATCACCTTCTGAAAGAAATCCCAAAATGAAAACTCTCAGGAATATTATAGCTAAATTCCTGACCTCCTAAATCAAGGATAAAATATTGCAAGCAGCCCAAAATAAAACACTCAGATATCATGGGGCCACAGTCAGAATTACACAAGATTTAGCAACTTCTACATTAAAGGAGAGGAGTACTTGTAATATGATATCCTGGAAAGCAAAGGAGCTAGGATTACAACCAAGAATAATATACCTAGCAAAACTGAGCATAATTTTCAGAGGAAAAAATGAGTATTTAATGAGAGGGCTTTCAAGTTTTCCTAATGAAAGACCAGGGTTGAATAGAAATTTTAACACTCAAACACAAGATTGCATAGAAGCATAAAAAGGTAAACATGAAAGAGAAATCACAAGGGAATCAATAATATTAAATTGTTTGTATTCTTACATGAGATGATGATACATGTAACTCCTAAGAACTTAGCATTATTAAAGCAGTTAGATGAAGTCTTTTTTTAATTTTTTGCTTTTTGGAGGGCAGTTGGGGTTGTGACTTGCCCAAGGTCACACGGCTAGTTTTTGTGTTAAGAGTCTGAGGCTGGATTTGAACTCAGGTCCTCCTGACTCCAGGGCTGGTGCTCTATTCACTGTGCCACCTAGCCACCCCAGATGAAGTCTTTATAGACAGAGGGCATGAGTATGAGTTGATTATGTTGTGATGATCTAAAAAAAAAATTGAAGAGGTGAGAAAGAGAGAGATACACTGGGGAAAAGGGGAAGGAAGAGGAAGAATGGTGAAAATTATCTCTCATAAAAGAGGCACACAGGAAAGAGCTTTTTTACTAAAGGGCAAAATGGGAGGTAGTGTGCAGCACTTGAGCCTCACTCATATCTGAACTGGTTCAAAGAAGGAGGTGTATATGTATGCATGTATGTATGCATATACACATACACGCATACATGTATACACCCATATGGATGGATATATACATATATGCACACATATGTATATATACATGCATATACACATTGTTGTGCATAATATTATAAATATATGTACAACATATAAATATGCGTGTATGTGCATATGTGTATGTGTGTGCACATATGTGTGTATACATATATATGTATATGCATATATTAAAATCAGTTGGGTATAGAAATCTAGCTTAACCAACAGGGAAGTAGTGTTGTGCTGAGCCGAGACCTGGGTTCAAGGTAAATTTAGGTGTGGATTTATTAAGCAGCTACGGGCTATTGCAGAGAAGTAGGGACAAAAAGCAAAAGTATAAAAGGGGCTTGATGGTTGGACACAGGTGGGCCATGCTCAGGTAGTGGACAGGTGACCCAAGACTTGAATTAGGGCATAACATTAGGAGGAAAAGGGAATAAGTAAAAAAGAGGGGGGAGGAGATAGTGATAAAAGGGAAGGGGGATAAGAGAGGCAGTGATCAGAAGCAAAACAGATTGTTGAGGAGAGACAAGTTAAAAAGAGAAAGAGTAGAATAAACAGAAAAAATTAAGATAGAGGGAAATATACAGTTAGTAATCATAACTGTGAGTGTGAACGGGATGAACTCGCCCATAATACAGAAGCAAATAACAGAACGGATAAGAAACCAGAATCCAACAATACATTATGTACAAGAAACACACTTGAAACAGAAAGACACACAGAGTTAAAATAAGGGGCTAGAGTAGAATTCATTATGCTTCAGCTGAGGTTAAAAAAAAAGGCAGGGGTAGCAATCATGATCTCAGACAAAGCAAAAGCAACAATAGATCTAATTAAAGGAGATAATCAGGGAAGCCATATTATTCTGTAAAAGAAAAACAGACGACTTCATAGACAATGAAGTAATATTAAAAATTTTTGCAGTAGATTTTTCTGACAAAGGCCCCATTTCTCAATTATACAGGGAACCGAGTCAAATTTATAAAAAATAAGAGCCATTCTGCAATTGATAAATGGTCAAAGTATACAAATAACAGTTTTCAGGATAAATTTAAGCTATCTATAGTCATATGAAGAAATGTTCTAAGTCACTATTGATTAGAAAAATGCAAATCAAAATAACTCTGAGGTACCATCTCACATCTATCAGATTAGCTAATGTCACAAAAAAAGAAAGAGACAAATGCTGCAGGGGTTGTGGAAAAATAGGACATTAATGCATTCTTGGTGGGATTTTGAACTGGTCCAGTCACTCTGGAGCACAAACTGGAACTATGCCGAAAGGACTATAAAATTGTGTACACCCATTGACTTAGCAATACAACTACTAGGTCTGTATCCCAAAGAAATCAAATATATTTATAGTAACTATTTTTGTAGTGGCAATGAATTGGAAATTGAAGGGGATGCCCATTAATTGGGAAATGACTAAATAAGTTGTGGTATATGATTGTGATGGAATATCATTGTGCTACAAGAAATAATGACCAGGATAACTTCAGAAAAACCTTGGAAAACCTATATGAATTGATGCAGAATGAAGTGAGCAAAAGCATGAGATTACTGTATGTAGTAATAGCAGCATTGTAGCAATGATCAACTGTGAAAGACTCAACTACTCTGGTCAATACAATGATCTAAGACAGTTCTGAAGGACTCATGATGAAATATGCTACACACCTCCAGAAAAAGAACTGACAAACTCTTGAGTGAAAAAGGAAGTATGATTTTTTTTTTACTTTATTGTTTTTCCTTTCTTGTGACATAGACAATATGAAAATATGTTTTGCATGATTTCACATATATAATTCATATGATATTGTTTGCCTTCTCAATGAGTAGGGGAACATTGGAGGGAGGTAATTTGGAACTCAAAAAACATTTTTTTAAGGGATCCGGCCTCAGATGCATAATACTTAACAGCCATGTGACCTCGGGCAAGTCACTTAACCCCAATTGCCCATCTCCAAAAAAAAAAAATTAAAGGAATGTTAAAAATAAATTTAAAAATAATTTGTTAAAATAAGATTTCAGATGGAAAATGTCTTCCCCCAGTCACCACACTCCAATGAACTTCTTCTTCCATACTTCTGCCCTCCTTCATCCCAAATTGGCTCCATCCCAAGCTCCAGAAGTGGGCTTGTGGTGTCCTAAGGTCATTAATTCACCATAACAAGACAGAAGGCCAAATTCTCTCTTCCCATGGGGTTTTGTGTTCTGAAGATACCTTTCAAGTTCCCTCCCTGGGTACACTTTGTGGCACTAGAATATTTTTATCCCTATGGTTCATTTTGTCTCAACTCAGGATGTGAGAATATCTAAATTTTATTTATTTCCAGTTCCAGTATAGGACTATTAAGTTCTCCTTCAACCATTCAAGACTAAAAAGACCTGGAACAGAAAATAATCTTTGGTTTTTGGGGGGGGTTGCCTTTTTTTGGAGGGCAATTGGGGTTAAGTGACTTGCCCAAGGTCACACAGCTAGTTTTTGTTTAACACAAAAGTCTGAGGCCAGATTTGAACTCAGGTACTCTGGACTCCAGGGCCTGTGCTCTATTCACTGCACCACCTAGCTGCCCCTACAATCTCTGTTAAAATACAAGAATTCATATTCAAGCTTTCTCTCTTTTGGACCCTACCTTTATAAAGGATCTATATATAGTCATTCCAAACTTACAGCCCCATCTCAACATTGAGGTTCTCCCATAGCTTTCTCTTAATAAGCAGAGCCAAGAAAATAATATACACAATGACTACAACAATGTAAATGAAAATGATCAAATGCACCCCCCAAAAAAGAGCATGTTGCAAAATTACAAAGAATAAGTATGGTTTGAAAGAAAAGATATGAGAACTTATTCCAACATCACTTTTTTGCCGAGATGGGAAACCCAAAAGTTGTCCTAATCTATATCTGGTCAGTGAACCCAGATGGTTCTGGAGGAGAAAGTGAGGCCAGTGACTTTGCACAGCCCTGCCTCACTTAAATCCAACTTACTTGTAAGCCATGACATTTTCATCCTGATGTCAAGGTCCTCTTCTAGAATAAAAGATGAACCACACAGCATTGCACTTATTTTCATGCTTTTTTTTAATGTATTGAACACTTATGCTGATGTTTTCCTCTTTCTTTTTTGTCTTCAAAAAAATACCATTTGTTATATGGGATGGTTTACTCGAAGGGGAAGAGGAAGGTATACTGGGGAAAATTATGGTGATGTTAAAAAAAAAAGTCAAAACATTCTAAAAAGAAAAGAACTTGAGATTGCCAGGGAATCAAGTAACCAATCCCTCTAGCAAGTACATACACACACACACACACACACACACACACACACACACACACACACGCATGCATACACTTTTTCAGGGACCTGTACTCCAGACTTAGAGCATCACCCTAGGATTAAAACCCTTCATTAAAGGAAAATATTTAT
This sequence comes from Pseudocheirus occidentalis, assembly GCA_028646575.1. Lineage (NCBI taxonomy): Eukaryota > Metazoa > Chordata > Mammalia > Diprotodontia > Pseudocheiridae > Pseudocheirus > Pseudocheirus occidentalis. The sequence continues at coordinate 11,859 of JAQQSW010013939.1, forward strand.
AACTAGAGAGTCTAATTCCTCAATTTTCAGACCCTCACAGTCTACAAGACTCACAGTAAAAAAGGCAGTCCAGGTCAGTGTTTACCATATGTTGGTTTTGTGCTTCGTTGTTCTTTACTTCTAGGCTTTCCTATGTTCATTCTCTCTCTCTCTCTCTCTCTCTCTGTCTCTCTCTCTCTGTCTCTCTCTCTGTCTCTCTCTCTCTGTCTCTCTCTGTCTCTGTCTCTCTGTCTCTGTCTCTCTCTGTCTCTGTCTCTGTCTCTCTCTGTGTCTCTGTCTCTGTCTCTGCCTCTCTATCTCTGTCTCTGTCTCTCTGTCTCTCTGTCTTTCTGTCTCTCTGTTTCTCTCT
>JAQQSW010013940.1:0-12206 GCA_028646575.1 Pseudocheirus occidentalis
TTAAGGTGTGAACTACTCCCAAGTAGCTCCTCCCTGTTCAGCCCCTTCCTGTTAAGGTGTGAACTACTCCCAGGGAGTTAACTGGAAGTGAGGAGCTAAGCCTTTACTAGGTGCTAAGTGCCTTTACTAGATGCCAATAGAAAGGGGCATGGAAGATCTTCTGATTTCATTAACATTACATCACCCACTTTTCCCCTTCCCCCCTACTTTCATGTAGGCTGATACCCAATTTAGTGAGTATGTTAATTCTTCCTTAAACCAAATTCAATGAGAGTAAGGTTGACCCATTCCCTTTTGCCTCCCTGTTCTTCCCCTCCACTGTAACAGTTTTTCCTTGCCTCTTTTATATGATATAATTTACCCTACTCTGTCTCTCCCAATCTCCTCTCATTATATTCCTCTCTCGCCTCTTAATTTTATTTTAAAAATATCATCCCTTTCTATTCAATTGATCCTGTGCCCTCTGTCTATGTATACCTGTACACTTATATATACACACACTCACATATGTATTCATATGCAGATGTACCTTCCTATATAGACATATGGGTGTGTATACACACACACACATGCACACACATTTATTTTCCCTTCAACTATCCTCATATTGATACATGCAATACCTACATACAATACATACATACATACAATTATCATATTTCCATGTAGGAATGTAAATAGTTCGACTTTATTAAGTTCTTCATGATTTCTTTTCCCTGTTTACCTTCTCACACATCTCTTGGTTCTTGTATTTGAATGTCAAGTTTTCTATTCAACTCTGGTTTTTTCATCAAGAATGCTTGAAAGTCCTCCATTTCATTGAATGATCATATTTTCCCCTAAAACATTATACTCAGTTTTGCTGGGGTTTGATTCTTGGTTTTAATTTTAATTAATTAAAGATTCTTGGTTTTAATCCTAGCTCCTTTGATCTCTGGAACATCATATTCCAAGCCCTTCAATCCCTTAATGTAAAAGCTGCTGCATCTTGTGGTATTCTGCTTGTGTTTCCACAATATTCAAATTGATTCTTCTTGGCTGCTTGTAATATTTTTCTCCTTGATCTGGAAACTCTGGAACCTGGCTATAATATTCCTAGGAGTTTTTTGGGGGGCTCTTTTTCAAAAGATGATTGGTGAATTTTTCCAACTTCTATTTTGTCCTCTGGTTCTTAGATATCAGGGCAATTTTCCTTGAGAATTTCTTGAAAGATGACTTCTAGGTTGATTTTTTGTCATGGCTTTCAGGTAGTCCAATAATTTTTAAATTGTCTCTCCTGGATCTATTTTCCAGGTCAGTGGTTTTACCAATGAGATATTTCACATTGCCTTCTATTTTTTCATTTGTTTGGATCTGTTTAATAGTATTTTGATTTCTCATAAATTCATTAGCTTACATTTGCTTTAATCTGATTCTGAAGGAATTATTCTCTTCAGTGAGCTTTTGAATTTTTTTTTTCAATCTGGCAAATTCAGCTTTTTAAGGCATTCTCCTCCTCATTGGCTTTTTAGGCCTCTTTTGCCATTTGAGTTCATCTATTTTTTAAGCTTTTAATTTTCTCCAATCAGGTTGTTGACTCTCTTTTCATGATTTTCTTGCATCATTCTCATTTCTCTTCCCAATTTTCCTCTACTTCTCTTCCTTGATTTTCTTTTTTGCTTATTTGTTTGTTTTTGGTTTGTTTTGTTTTTTTGCAGGGAGTAATGCAAGCCATTTGGGGTTAAATGACTTGTCCAAGGTCACACAGCTAGTTAAATGTTTAGTGTATGAGTCCAGGTTTGAACTCAGGTCCTCCTGACTCCAAGGCCAGGGCTCTATTCACTGTACCACCTAGCCACGCCCTCTTACTTGATTTTTAAAACCCTTCTTAAGCTCCTCTATAGCCTGTAATCAATTCATATTTTTCTTGGAAGCTTTTCATGCAGAAGTCCTGACTTTGTTTGTTCCTCCCATTACATGATTTGATCCCTTTTTGTCCCTCAAAAGGAATCTAAGGTTTGATTTCTGTGCTTTCTTATGTTGTAACTTTTACTTGACTTGAGTTCTTTTCCCAGTAGAATTCTGTTTCCAGAAAAGAGAGCCTTGTCTCAAATCACTGGGATTTCACAGCTGCCAGAGCTATTAGTTGGGTACCCTCTCTGTTTCCCCCACAAGCTCTGGCTCACTGGTCACACACCTCAGGACCACCACCCAAGACAGCAATTCAGATCCAGGCAGGTTAAGGCAAGAGCAATTGCCCTCTGAATGGCTGCTTGGCCTGGAGCTGCAACCCCAGAGATCTGAAACAGCCACACAGAGGCAGCTGCATGGCTGCTGGGCCTCTGCTGCCTCTTGCTCTGGGGGCAGAGCCAGGATTGCACTCTGTCCCCTCCCCTCAGTACCAACAGGGTTCTACACTGACCTTTTACATTTTCTTTGTCATTTATGGGCTGATATGTCTGGCAACTGCCACAGCTGCTGGCAGTCTACCCTCTCTAAGTCCATTCCAGTTGCTGATGGTCTGGACTGCTCTGGGACTAAAACTATGGGCTCACATGGGGCTGGACTCAGTTCCCAGCATGCTGTGATGGACCCTTCCTGCAAACCTGCCAGGCTGCCTTCAGCAGGAGATTTGTGTCTCTCTGTCACTTTGTGGGTTCTGTAGCTCTAAAATTTGTTTAGAGTCATATTCTATAGGTATTTGATGTGGTTATGGACAGAGCTCATGGAGTTTTCTTGCTTCTGCTGCCATTTTGGCTCCACCCCCAAGTATGTACATATTTATAGCTATACAGAAACATATCCAAACTTTATTGTGGCCTTCTGGGTGGGGGGTGATTTGGAGGGAGGAAAGGAAGAACTAAGTAAAAAAAATGCACATCAAAAAACAAAAGGAAACCCCCAAGGAAGCAAATAAAAGATGGACTATTCTCAACATAACAGGTATTATTTATTATATAGGATTTTTTGAAATGAAAATTTATTGTTACATATTTTGAATCTTCTTTTATGTTCTGCTATGCACACAACATGCTTTTTTTCTAACTTTGTATTTAAGTTCCAATATTTAAGTTTATTATAGTTTTTGTTTCTTTATTCTCTATTTTTATTCTGGATTCTGAGTCTAAAAATTTTTGAAGACAAAAATAAATCAACCTGCTCATCATTTTTTACAGCACAGTAATATTCGATCACAATCATATGTTACAACTTGTTTAACCATTCTGCAATTGATGGGCAACCCTCATTTTCCAGTTCTTTGCGACTAGAAAGAGAGATGCTGTAAATATTTTAGAACATACAGGTTCTTTACCTTTTCCTCTGATTCCCTTGGGAAACAGAATACTGATATTACTGGGTCAAAGGATATACACATTTTTATAACTCTTTGAGCATAGTTTCAGATTGTTCTGCAAAATGGTTGGATTACTTCACAGCTCCACCAACAATATATTAGTATACACATTTTTCCACACCCCCTCCAACATTTGTCATTTTCCTTTTCTATCATTTTTAGCTAACCTGATAGACGTGGGATGATATCTCAAAATTGTTTTAATTTGCATTTCTCTCATCAGTTATAAGACATCATTTTGGTCAGTGATTTTGAGCATTTACATATTAACATATATAGATATATTAGTTTTAAATGGATAATGTTTATGATTTTAAGGAAAATGTTCATTTATTTTTGTGTTTTTAGTATCTGTAACAAGAATGGTGCTGTATATTGTCAAATTATTATTTATATATTTGAATTATAATACATTTTAAGCTGTTGGTCTTGTTATTAATATGGCTGATTGTGCTTATATTTTATGTAATATTGAAGCAGCCCTATATTAATGGAATAACTATATTCTGATAATAGTATATTGTCTTTGTGATATATTGCTGTGGTCTCCTGGCTAAAATTTCATTTAAAATTTTTGCATCAATAGTCATTAAAGAAATTAATCTATAGATTCTTTCTGTGTCTTGACCCTCCTTAGTTTAGGTATCAAGATTATATATATTTTATGAAATTGTACAGGATCCCTTTCATGTAGAAGTGGAATTAATCATTCTTTAAATTTTCATGGAATTCACTTATAAATTCACCTAATTCATAGTTGTTGTTGTTTTTTTATCTTTGGGGGGTTCATTTATGAATTATTCTATTTTCTAAGAGAGGGTTATTTAGGTACTTATTTCATATTCTGTTAATATGTGAAATTTATGTTTTTGTTATATTTATCCCTCTCATTTAGATTTCCAGTTTTATTAAGATATAGTTGGGCAAAATATCTCCTGATGATTTGCTTTTATTTCTTCATCATTGATGGTGAATTCCTGATGGTTCATTTTTATACTAGCAATTCGGTTTTCTCTTTTTTTCTTAATCAAATTATCTAATAGTTTGTTTTATTGTCTTTTCATAAAGCTCCCGCTCTGTGTGTGTGTGTATATTTAGTGTATTTAATTTTGTTACTTTCTCCTTTGATTCTTAGGTTTCCATTTAGTTATTTAATTGGGGTGATTTTTAATTCGTTGGTTTTCTTAGGTTGTTTTTAGTTGCATGCCGAATTCATTGACCTGTTCTTTCTCATCTGTATTAATAAAATTGTTTAGAAATAGAAAACTTTTCCTAATTATTGTTTTGGCTGCATCCCACACATTTTGTTATATTGTCTCATTGTTATCATTATCTCAATGAAATTATTTTTCTATAATTTATTCTTCGATCCATCCATTTTTAGTATTAGGTTACTTAGTACCCAATTAATTTTAATCTACACTTCAAAGACCCTTCATAGAATTTAATAATGATTACATCATGGTCAACAAAATATATATTTAATATTTCTTGCTTTTGTATGTGCTTGTGAGACTTTTATGCCCTAATACACAGTTTTTTTGTGAATGCCCCATGTAACACTGAAAATCAGTATAATTTTTTGAAAATTCCCAGTCAATATTTTCCAGAGGTTTAGCATATCTAACATTTCAAAAAATTTATTCATCTCTTTGACTTCTTTCTAGTTTATTTTTTGGTTTTATTTATCTACTTCTAAGAAGGATAAATTGATATTCCCCACTGTTAGAGTTTCACTGTTGATTTCCTCCTTTAACTCATTTACTTTTTTAAAAAGAATTTTGATGCTATGCCATTTGGTGCATATGTGTTTAGTATTAATAGTGATTGTCTAAAGTACTTTTCAACAAAATGTAATTTCCCTGATCATTCCTTTTAATGAGAGCTACTTTTGCTTTTTCTATGTCTGGGCTCATGATTGCTACCTCTGCTTTTTTTTTTTTTAATTTCAGCTGAAACATAATAGATTCTGTTCCAGGCTTTTATTTTAAATCTGCATTTATCTTTCTGTTTCACATTTCCTTTTTGTAAACAAAACATTGTTAGATTCTGATTTTTAATCCATTCTGATAGACTCTTTTGCTTCCTGGATGAGTTCATACTATTCATATTCACAATTAGTATTGTGGTGTTTTCCCTCCGTCCTATCTTCTTGTACTTAACTTTTTTTTCCTCTGCCCCCTTTTAAAAGTCCACTTTGTTTATCATTAAACTTGAAAATTAAACTTTAATCTACTTTTCTTCTTATTGCTCTCATTTTCCTTAATCTCTTCTTCTTCATGTTTGCCTGTTGTGTAATACACATTCTTGTACCTAACTGTATGTAGGTATATTCTTCTCTTTCAATCATTTATAGGAGAGTGAGGTTCAAATGCCATCTACAGTTTGCTTATTCTTTTTTATAAACTCTTTTTTGTTCACTCCATTTGTGTGAGAAAATTGCTGCTATTCTTCCTATCTCTTCCTCCTCCCCACATGCAATCTTCTTTCCCATCCATTTCATTCTTCTTTTGCCTTCATTCAAACACAGTCACACACAGGACCTCTGCTTATTTAGACTCCTTCTATGAGATCCTGGTGATGATACAATTCTGAGAAGTTACTTGCTTCAACTCCTCATTTAAGAATGCAAACAAAATTAGAAATTCTGGAAATCAAAGGAGAATTTAATAAAATTGAAATTAAGAAAACTATAGGGGGCAGCTAGGTGGTACAGTGAATAGAGCACTGGCTCTGGAGTCAGGAGGACCTGAGTTCAAATCCAACATCAGACACTTAATACTTATTAGCCATGTGACCATACGCAAGTCACTTAACCCCAATTGCTCTGCCTTCCCCGTTACAAAAAGAATAAAACAAAAAAAAAAAGGAAATTATGGAAGTAAGAGCTGATTTTATGGGGGAAAACAGTAATAAAATAGATAAACCTTTGGTTAATTTACTTTTAAAAAAGAAAGAAAACCAAATTGGCAGTATCAAAAATGAAAAGGGTGAATTTGCCACCTATAAAGAGGAAATTAAAACAATAATTAGGAGCTGTTTTGCTCAACTGTATGTCAATAAATCTGACAGTCTTAATGAAGTGGTTGAATGTTTACAAAATTATAAATTGCATAGATTAATCGAAGAGGAAACAAAATAATTACATAACTCCATTTCAGAAAAAGAAATTGAACAAAGCATCAATGAACTGCTAAGGAAAAAAAATCTTCAGGACCAGATGGATTTACAAGTGAATTCTACCAAACATTTAAAGAACAATTAATCCCAATACTATATAAAGTATTTGTTCCATAAGAAATGATGAGCAAACAGACTTCAGAAAAACCTGCAAAGACTTGATGCTGTGTGATGACCAACTTTGATAGACTTAGCTCTTCTCAGGGATTCAAGGATCTAAGACAATTCCAGAAGACTCATGATGGAAAATGCTATCCATATCTAGAGAAAGAACTATGGAGTTTGAATGCAAATCAAAACATACTATTTTTCTTTCTTAGTTTTTTTTCTTTTTCTTGGTTTTTCTCTTTGGTTTGAACTCTTCTTTACAATGTGACTAATGTAGAAATGTGTTTAATATTATTCTACATGTATGACCTATATCAGATTGCATGTCATCTTGGGGAGGGGAGAGTGGAAGGAGGGGAGAAAATTTAAAACTCAAAATATTGTAAATATAAGTGTTCAAAACTAAAAGTAAATAAATAAAATAGAAAAAATGTGAGCATTTAAACCTGGTTTAATAAGTTATAATTTCTCACTTATGTCTACCTTTTGGTGCTCTTCTTCACTGCTGTTTGTATGTCAAATTTTCTATTCAAGTTTGGTCTTTTTATCAAGGATACTTTTCAAGTATCTCCTATTTCATTGAAAGATACAATTTTCCCTAGTAGAATTATATACAGTTTTTCAGGGTAGATTATTCTTGGTTGTAATCCTAGTGCCTTTTCTTTTCAGAATATCATATTACCAGTAATTTGTTCCTTTTTAATGTTAGATCTTCTGTGATCTTGTGTGTGACCCTAAATTTTTGGAATTCTTTCTTTTTGACTGCTTTCAATAATTTTTTTTCATTGACTTAGGACCTATATATTTGGGTTATAATATTACCAGGAGTTTTCATTGAAGGGTTTCTTTAAGGAGGTGACTTACAAATTCTTTTAAATTTTACTTTTCACTCCAGTTATAAGATATCTAGATAGTTTTATCATTTGTAAAAATGAGATATCTAGGTTCTTTTTTCCATGACTTTCAAGTAGGACAATAATTCTTAAATTATCTCTCCAGATATATTTATGAAGCCACTTATTTTTCCTATGAGATATTTTGCATTTTCTTTTTATTAGTCTTTGATTTTATTCTTTTGTTTCGCTACATCTTATATCATCATTTGCATAACTTTGGTCAGTTTTAATTTTTAAGCAATTATTTTCTTTAGTAAATTTTTGTACATATTTTCCAGGCTGTCAATTCCATTATTTTTCTTATTTTTTTTTCTTCCCTGCCCTTTCCCCATGCTTTCCTCTATTGATCTCAGTTGCTTTAAAAAATGTTTCTTACCTCCTTTAGGAATTCTTGCTGTATTTGTATCCAAGTTGCATTTTTGAGGCTTTGCTTGTAGATGTTTTCAGGTTACTCTTTCTTGTGGTTTTGTACAGAGCTTCCCTATAACCCTGTAAACCCTTCACTGCAGGTTCTTTTGTTGTTTGCTCATTCTTCCACCTGTTCCTTGACTTTAGACTTTATATTAATCTAGTTTATATGGTCTTCTAGGTAGATACATTGTCTAAGCTTTTGTCCTCTTACATTTTCCTTTCCTTCATATTTTTTTCATTGATTCCTTGATATTTTTGATCATTTGTTCCTCCTGATGAATTTTATTATGTTTTCTAGGTTTATAAAGTAAATCTTTACTTAATTTTATGGGAATGCAATGGAATAAATTAATGTAGGCAGCATTATTATTTTATTATATTGGATCAGTCTATCAGTGGCAAATTAATAATATGCTAGGTTTTGTTTTTGTTTGTTTGCTTGTTTGCTTTTTTTAGATTTGTCTTTATTTGTGTGGAATATGCTTTGTAATTGTCTTCATAGAGTTCCTGTGTGTATCTCTTGGCTGAAACAAATATACTCATATAAAAGTATACAAGTATTTTATACTGTCTGCAGTTATTTCAAAATGAATTTTTTTCTATCTTTTCTTGGTTTTGCTTGTAGCATACAGAAATGCCAATGGTTTCTGTGTTTATTTTGTATCCTGCAATTTTGGTGAAGTTAATTATTTTGACTAATTTTAGTTGACTTTTTCAGGTTCTCTAAGTATTCCATAAAATTGTCTTTAAAAAGTGACAATGTTTCTTTTCTTTAATTTTTTTCCTTATCTCATTACTATAGGTAGAAATTCTAGTACAATACTAAATGATAATGGTGATAATGAACACCCTTATTTCAGTCCTGATCTTATTGGAAAGGCTTTAGTATATCTCCACTGCAGATAACACTTGCTATAGGTTTGAGACAGATACTACTTATCATTTTAAGAGAAGTTCCATTTATTAATATGCTTTCTAGTGCTTTTTTGTACAAGAATAAGTGCTACATTTTGTTGAAATCTCTTTAGGCATTTATTGAAATAATCATGCATTTTGTGTTTTTTTGGTTTTGATATAATAAATTATTCTTAATTTTCTTTATAGTGAACCAGTCATGGTTTAAATCCAACTGGGTCACAGTGTGTGATCTTTGTAATATATTGTTTTAATCACCTTGCTAGTATTGTATTTAAATTTTTTGCATCTATATTCATTAGAGAGATTGTTCTATAGCTTTCTTTCTCTGTTTTGAATCTCACTCATTTAGGTATCAAAACCATATTTGTTCCATAGAAGAAATTTGGTTGGACTTGTTATTTACCTATTTTTTCAACTTTTTATAGTTCATATATTTAAATTAGTTTTTAAATGTTTTGTAAAATTTACTTGTAAATCCATCTGGTCCTATTTTCCCCCCTTTTTTCTTCCCTTAAGGATGATAAATTGAGATTTTTTTCATTTTCTTTTTCAAAGATAGAGTAATTTAGTTATTCTATTTCTTTCTCGGCTAATCTGAGCAATTTATATTTATCTAAATATTTGTCCATTTCATTTAGATTAACAGTGCATATAATTGGTCAAAATAGTTGCTATTAATTGTTTTTATTTCATTTAATTGGCTGTGTATTCACTCTTTATTTTTCATATTTGTAATCTGGTTTTCTTCAAAATTTTTTAAACTTTTATTCATGTCCTTAACTTCTCTTTTTGCTTATTTTATGGTATAAATTGAAGTCCCTCACAAGTTTAATTTTGCTGACTATTTCCTCCTGTAAGTTATTTAACTGTTCCCTCAAGAATTTGAATGCTATGTCATTTGTTACATATAAGTTCAATATTAATTTATTATCTAAGGTACCTTTTAGAAAAAATATATTTTACCTTATTAACTTTTTTCTGAACAAAATAATTCAATGAAATAATAGAGTTTTGTTTTTCTTAAAGTAACAATAAGGCATTTCCCTAATATACTCCAGGCACACTTCCCCATAAAAACAATATTGCAACAATAGGAAAAATTGCTATAAAAAAGGAATACATGTGGCCAAGGCACATATGTGGAAATTCAATGAATACTACTTATACCACAGGATCAGTGATATTGTCATACTTGTTTTCATAAGTGCTACTTGCTGTTGACCTAAAAAAAAATCTCTAATAGATGTAAATTATCTGCTATGTGTTATTCCTTTTTATTATCACTTGGTTACTAGGTAGTAGCAGACATCTGACTGGGGAGGTCCTCTGTGCTTCCAATTTTTCTCTTTAAGAAGAGTTTTTTCTTGGGGACAGAGTCAAGATGGTGGCATAGAAGAAGGAGAATGCCACCGCTCCTCCCATAAGCACCTCAAATACCTATTAAATGACTCTAAACAAATTTTAGAGCTCCAGAACCCACAAAAGTACAAAGAAACAAGGATCCCACTAAAGGAAGCCCAGCAGGCAGGATGGGAATGGCTCATCGCCGCTCACTGGGACCTGAGGCCAGTACTGACAAAAGCTGCCTTGAGCATTCAAGAGAGTGGATTGCTGGCCGCTGTGGCAGTTTCCAGAATTGTCAACCCATAAGAGCCAAGAACAAAATGAAAGTTTGGTGGAACTCAGGTAATTTGGGGGAAAGCAGTGGGTCTGTCCACCAGACCTCAGGGAAAGAAAGCAGCAGAAGTGGCAGCTCTGCAGCTGCCTCCACGTGGCTGCTTCATAGCTGTTGGCCTGAAGATTGCAGGGGGGCCAAGCAATCATTCAGAGGCTAAGTGCTCTTGACTTAACCTGCCTGGATTGCAATTTTGGTCTTGGGTAGGAGTCCTAAGGTGTGTGACAAGTGAGCCAAAGAGGGTGGGGGCTGCAGAGACAGTGGTTTCCTAATAGCTCTGGCAGCTGTGAAAACTCCAGTGATTTGGGACAAAACCTTCCCCCTGGAAGCAGAAATCTACTGTGGCTCAAAAATCAAGTTAATTGATGGCAACATGAGCAGGCAAAGGAAGCAAAGAACAGCAACTGACCTCTAGAATCCTTTTTTGGGGGACAAAAAAGATCAAAGCATGCAACAGAAGGAAAGCAACACAGTCAGAACTACCACACCAAAAGCTTCCAAGAAAAATGTAAACTTGTTATAGGCCATAGAGGAGCCTAAGAAGGACTTTGAAAACGAAATAAGAGAAGCGGAGGAAAAATTGGGAAGAGAAATGAGAGTGATGAATGAAAATCCTGAAAAGAGTCAGCAACCTGACTGAAGAAAATAAAACCTTTAAATATAGATTAACTCAAATGGCAAATGAGGTCTAAAATGCCAACGAGGAGAATGCCTTAAAAAGTCTAATTTGCCAGATGGAAAAAGCATCTCAAGAGCTCACTGAGGACAATAATTCCTTCAGAGTTAGAGTGGAGGAAATGGAAGAAAATGACTTTATGAGAAATCAAGATACTATTAAACAGATCCAAACAAATGAAAAAATAGAAGGCAATGTGAAATATCTCATTGGAAAAACCAATGACCTGGAAAATAAATCCAGGAGAGACAATATAAAAATTATCAGACTACCTGAAAGCCAAACTCAGATAAAGAACCTAGAAAGCATCCTTCAAGAAATTCTCAAGGAAAATTGCCCTGATATTTTAGAACCACAGAGCAAAATAGAACTTGAAAGATTTCACCAATCACCTCTTGAAAAAGATCCCAAAAAGAAAACTCCTAGGAATGGCATAGCCAGTTTCCAGAGTTCCAGATCAAGGAGAAAATGTTACAAGCTGCCAAGAAGAAACAATGTGAATGCTGTGGAAACACAATCAGGATAACACAGGATCTAACAGCTTCTACATTAAGGGATTGAAGAGCCTGGAATATGATATTCCAGAGATCAAGGGAGCTAGGATTAAAACCAAGAATCACCTTCCCAGCAAAATTGAGTATACTGTTTCAAGTGAAAATATGGTCATTCAATGAGGTGGAGGACTTTCAAGCATTCTAGAGGAAAAAAACAGAACTGAATAAAAATTTGACATTCAAATACAAGAAGCATGAGAAGGGAAACATGGAAAAGAAAACATAAGGAACTTATCAAAGTTGAACTATTTACATGCCAAAATGGAAAAAAAGATAATTGTAACTTATGAAACTTTTCTCAGTATGAGGATAGGTGAAGGGAATATAAATTTATATATACATACATATGTATGTATGTATACACATATGTATGCATACACGTGTCTATATAGGAGGGTATATATGCAAAAGAATACATATGGGAGTGTGTATATGTGTGTGTGTGTGTGTGTGT
>JAQQSW010013941.1:0-12206 GCA_028646575.1 Pseudocheirus occidentalis
TCTTTTTCTGTCTCTTCTCTCTCTGTCTCTTCTCTCTCTCTGTCTCTGTCTCTCTCTTCCTCTCTCCTCTTTCTCTCTTTCTCTCTCTCCTCTCTTTCTCTCTCTCTCTTTCTCTCTCTCTCTTCCTCTCTCCTCTTTCTCTCTCTCTTTCTCTCTCTCTCCTCTCTCCTCTCTCTCTCTCTCTCTCTCTCTCTCTCTCTCTCTCTCTCTCTCTGTCTCTTCTCTCTCTCTCACATACACACAATCTATCTTTATCCATCTGTCTATCTTTCTCTGTTTCCCTCTATCTCCATCTCTATCTGTCTCACTTTCTGTCTGTCTGAATCTCTGACTCTCTCTGTCTCTTTCTCTCTCTCAGATAAAGGGGGAGAGGAATGTATGAGGAAGGATTTTATACAGGTGGTACTTGAGCTGAGTTTTTAAAGAATCAAGGAATTCTAAGAGACATGGGTGAAGAGAAAGAGCATTACATGTGTGAGAGAGAATTATTACAAGGAAAGGAGTCAGGAGCTGTAGTGACATGTGCCAAGTCTGACCAGAAAACTGGTTTGGAAAGTGAGATAAGGAAATTGATACCCTGAGGTTAAGTCATTGTCACAGAAGTTATACCTGGCAGAGCTGACATTTGAAGTCAAGTTTTCTAATCCCCAATCCAGGATATTTCCTATCACACAGGCCATGATACTACATGTAGTACTAAAAACACAGAACTAAGGTAGGAAGAGTCAGTGAGTGCTAAGGAATAGGGCAAAGGAAAAAAAAACAAACATAAAGACATATCGTACAAGACATGCAGGCTTTTTCAGAAAAATTCTGAGAATAGTGCTCCTTCTGCGTTTCCAATACATGGTCCCTGGAGATTTGGATTCCAAAGGTCTACTTGTGGCTAATCTATTCCCACTGAAATGTTACAATTGAGCATATCTGCCGCCTTACATATACCAGGCACATCCAGCTGCACTTACCAGAGTCCAAAAAAATCCCTGTAACATGCCTCTTGTTAGACATAAATTAAATTAAGCATTTAATGGGCATTGAAGAGCCCTGTAGACTGATTCATGGTCCAGCAAAAGGCCTGCAGGTCAGGAAGTTAGCAGCCCTAATCTGTAGTATTATTTGACTCACTCTGAATGAATCACTTAACCTTCCTTGGTCTCAGTCTTCTAATCAATATAAAAGAAAGTACCATCGATACCACAGGAGGGCATTATGTGCACAATCCCCTTACTAGTGTCAATGAAATTCTTAAGATGTATTAATTTCAATATCACTAAAGTAATTGGAGAATGGTAAAAGCTTCCATAAGGAACAGAAAAATAGGAAGTTGTCTTTGGCATTCTTCTCCAGTTCCATTCAGTGCTCTGCACTGACTATCAACTTCTGAGGTATCCAGCACTTTGATATTGTTCCAGGTTACTTTCAGGAGGAAAGATCAGATGGATTGCGTCCTGCTACTTGCACATGTGACCTTGGTCAAGTGATTTAACATCTCTTGGCTATAGTTGTTCCTTCTCTAAAAGGAAGAGTTTGGGCTAATTGATTGTTAAGAGCCCTCCTGTCTCTAAATACTAGGATACAATAAAATGAGAGGAGATGGTTTATTGGGTTGGTCCATCCAGGAGGTTGTGAATTTTAGAAGTAGACTATTTAGGAAGAAAGTTCAAAAAAAGTCCAAAAGTCCACCTACAGTGGCCATTCCTTGATTCTCTGTTAGCACATTTTTGCCTCCACAAATTATATTTAGTTTCTAAATATTTTAATTTGACATAATTAATTTAAAATATTTTGTAGCACATTCTATGAAGCAGGTACTGTGTTAGGTGCTAGACACAAAGACAAACTATGAAACTGCTTCTACCTTCAAGCAATACACACACATACACTACAGATACACCTATATGTACTCGTGTGCATATGTACATATACATAAATATTTATAAATGCATATACATACATGTGTGTATATATAGCCATATCTAGATTTTGTTTGATCTCTACTTCTATATCTTTTAGAATATATACATACATGCACATGCATGTGTGTGCATATATGTGTATCTACACATGTTATATCAACACACCTTATATGTACATATATGTGCATGTCCACATAAGCATATATTCTTATATGTTGTGTATCATACATATGTGTCATACAGATATATAGATAGATAGATAGATAGATAGATAGATGTAGATGTAGATGTAGATGTAGATGTAGATGTAGATATAGATATAGACATAGATTAGATATAGATAGATATGGATATAGCTATAGATGAGAGACAACTTGTCTAGGATGAGGTAACAGTATATGTCTTAGGCTGGACTCACACTTCTGGACTCTGAGGTCAGCTTTCTATCCACTGTAGCACAGTGTATGTTTATTCAAAAGAAATCTAAGATGAAGAAGTGGAACGGAAGGAGAAGAAGTTGAGGATATCAGGAAAGGAGCCAACAGACTCACCTGCTCCGTATCATTTCTGCTGAGTAGAATATGAATTCCTTGAGGGCAGGGACTGGTTTTTACCCTTTGCATCCTCTAACACCTGACAGAGCTTGGGATAGAGCAGGTATATAATAAGTATTTAATAAGCACTTGTTCTTTCACTCATGGAGGACCAGAGCTCTATGGACCCCCTCCAGGGAAGTGAAAGGATTTTCAAAAGGTCACACATTTAGTAAGTGGCAAAAGTGAGATTTGAATTCAGGTCCTTTGACCAGTAAAGAGCCAGTGATTTTTTTTTCTCACAGTACTACAAATCAACGTTTACTGAATTGACTCAGATTGAAATGTAATGGTATACTTCCAGATAGGTCAGTTAGGATGGAGGGATCTTAGAAATAGAATGAACCTAAGGAACTGCATTCTTATAGAAATGAACATGCTCCCAGTGGTTCATAATGCAATTCTGCATTTTCTCACATGTGTCCACCATGTCTTCATAAGGGCCTTCTCCAGAAAGTCAATATGATGTAATGAGGGTTTCATTCAAGTTCCCTTGACTTGGCTAGAAGGATAATGGAACATAAATGGATGCATCGTCTCTTCTCATTTTGTCTTGGTCCATCTTTTCCCATTCTTTTTTTCTCAGTTGGAAACCTTCATGCCACTTTCCCTTCAAAATTATTTAATGACAATGAATTGCAGTCTACTAAAGTCCATACTCTTTTCATTGCCCCTTGAGTGAACTTCAACTTCAGTTCTTAGGAGACTAGTATTGCATGACTATTAGCAATAAGGCATTACCAGAAGTAGGTTAGTCCTCTGTTTCAAAGAAAAGACTGATGTCCTCAAGAGGTTTGCACAATGCCCTAAAGAGTACTTGGTTCACTCTCCTATTTCTCTTTAATTCTCATCATCATATTAATTCTCAGAACCATCCATTTGCATAGCCTAATACACATATGTGTAACATTACATATAATATATGTAACATCATGTAATGATACTGAGATTTGAAGATCTTCCATGCCCCTTGAACTTGCTGATGCAGCAGGAAGGGGTAGAGCAAGAGAACCGTGGAACCAAGCTACCGTCTGTGCTGGTGACTGGAAGCAGCGGCAGTAACAGTGGCGTCAGAGGCAGCAGTGCGAACTCCTTTTTCTTTGAGCCACTCAGAATCTCTGCTAAGGACTCTTGCTGAGGACTTCCAGGGACGAGAACTGTGGAGGGGATGGAGCTGCTGGGAGCAAGCTGCCTGGATGCTGAGCAGTTGCCGTGAGTGAGGAGAGGAGGATCTTTGCCTGAGGTCACCTCTCCTGTTTTGAAGGCTTGAGAATGTGGGTATTTACTACTTTAACTACATGTGCCAACTTCATAACTACTGTGTTGGCTTTGACTTTCTGGTTTTGGGACTCAGTCTTCTAGTACTTGAATAAATGCTCTGACTATATTTCTCATGTAGAGAGCCTGTTACATTTTGTGATTAATAACTATATCAGCATACTTTTAGTTACTGTAGGCATTGTGAATGCTGCATTGCTGATACACATACACATACCCACACACTAGTGAATAAACTATATGGTTTGGACATCAAACTATAAAATATATGGGAGGTAAATATTCTTCATTTCCTTGGACTTTCTTCCATGAATAATCATGCCAACCCTTTTAGGTGATTTTCGATATCATTTTTAAAAAATCTGCAATGTTTTCAAGGCTTGTTTCAATGAGTGTGTCATCTTCCAACAGGAGCATCTGGAGGATTCTATCATCTATTTATAGGCATTCCTGTTATATTTGGACTCTATGCTAGAACCTTCTGTCATTTTATTTTATTCTTTCTTCATACTAATAATTGAAATGATATATCATTTCTGATATTGTATCATCATCATCAACATCAAAGCATATAGTGCTTGAAGATTTACAAAGGGCTTTGCATGTTTTTACATTGTATCCCTACAACAACCCTGGGGAGGTAGCTCTTATTGTTCTCCTTATTTTTCACATGAAGAAACAGGTTGAGAAAGGTCAAGTGGGTCTCACATCTGCTAAGTATCTGAAGCAGGATTTCAACTCAGGTATTTCTTATTCCAAATTCTCTACTTAACTGGGAGACTTTCATGGCTAACTCTGCCTAATCAAATCTTTTTTTTTTTCCTATCAACACATAGTAAGCACAATGGAATCTTGCATTCTCTACACTGGATGAGTTTGTGTTGTAACCCAGTGCTGCTCTTGACATATTTCTTGACTTGGGAAAGATATCAAATATGTTCTATCTGATGTTGTTTTTGAACTCTTTTGGTGTCCTTGTGGCAATTAATTTATATCAATTCACATGAAATAAGAAGTAATGACTGGGTCAAATTTTCAATCCATTTTCCATTTTTCAACTTTAATAGACTATTTTAATAGGTCATGTTGTAATTTTCACAATTATGAGACCCATGTTCCAGTTTGGTATTGATTTTGATCTGCATTCTACATTTTTTGTGACCTGACTCTAAATATGATTTGATTGATTCAGAAAGGACTCCCAGATCAGTAAGTAGTATTTTCATTTTCATTAAACTTTAATTCATTTACTCCTTTATGATGCTACTTGGTGCTCACCATGTCAAAATACATAGATATAAAACTCTTCTATTTAATATTTTTTTCAATCAATAAATATGTATTAAATGCCTCTAATATGTCAGGGACTGTGCTAAGTTCTTGGGATAGAAAAAGAGACAAAAGACAGTTCCTGACCTTAACCAGCTCAAAATAAAATTGAATCCCTTGTCCTTTTCTCTTACTACTTACTTAAGGGCCATTTTCCCCTACTTTTTCTTCTTTTCCCTTAATGTCCATTTTTGCATGGAACTCTCCAACTATTGAATCACATGCTAATTTAATTTTTTTTTTCTTTTTGGAGGGCAGCTGGGCTTAAGTGACTTGCCCAAAGTCACATGGCTAGTGTATGTCAAGTATCTGAGGCTGGATTTGAACTCACGTCTTCCTGACTCCAGGGCCAATGCTCTATTCACTGTGCCACCTAGCTGCCCCAATGCTAATTTAATTTTGAAGATCTTAGTGAGTTATTCTCATAATTACTCTCCCTCTTCATCTCCTACAACAGATGTTGATGTGGACTTTGCAATGATTTTCATGTTGGTCTTTTTGCAAAGACTTTTCTATAAAATAAAATGAATAAGTGGTCCATGAAATGATGTTTTCTGCTGGCCTTAGACCCAGGGTAAGAACCAACTCTGCTAATTCTCTTTTTTCTTCCCCAAGAAGAACCTATAGTTCAGTCCTTCCATTTAGCTATACTGTCCTTTTATCTATTGGTTTTATTTATAGCTAGAATATTAAAAATTAATAGGATTCAACTCTTTCAATAGTATAGACGTTCAATAAGCATCTTGCCTTTAGAGTAGCAACATATATTGAACATTATAGAAGAGCTTATCTTTAGTCCCCTCTTTCCCATTTCCTACTTTGCCCAATCTTTGTCCCTCCTAGAGGCCGTGAGTAAAATAGCAATTCAGGATGTTTACTCCTGGTGAGATGAACTGGCAGGAGATTGTCTTGGCATTTGCCTTTTGTCTTTCATAAACTCTTAGATTTGGAAGGTACCTAGAGACTGGCTGTGGGGATCCTGCGTCAGGGAAAAACTAGGTGCCCATACCGGTGGGTTAGCTGTTTTTAAAAATACATTTGTTTTTATACTCCTCTCCACTTTTTGTTTTGTTTCTGTGCTTAAAGGAAGAGCTATGACATGCAATATTTGTGTGTAGAGAAGGGGAAGAAGGGAATAAGTATTTACTAACTCACTACTATATTTTAGGAACTTTGTTAAAGTCTTTACAAGTGTTGTCTCATTTTACCAAAGTTCGTGTGATTAAGGTTTATTGAAACACAGTAGACCCAGGGTTGAAGGCCCAGACATGAGAGCAGAGTGTTTCCTGTGAATGGGGGCTTATCAGTCAAGATTCTGACTGGGGGGGAAAAAAAAAAGCAACAATATTCACATCCCGTAGGCTAACAAAACAAGTATCTGACACTCGGAAAGGGGCACAGATAGGAGAGAGTGGTTTTAGTTCTCTGTGAATCATTAGAGCTTAGCAGTTCCCCTGAGTGCCCTCTAGTGTGGGTGGGCCACATAGCTATTATGGTGAACAGGGTACTTCTTAGTGTTTCCTTCTTATTATAAGGCTAGTGACAACAGTGTCCCCTGGTGGTTAAATGCAGAATCACTGGTACTTGATCTCAGAAGATGCAGTGAGGGATAAGAAAAATTCAAACAATGCTTTCCATCTACAGCTTGCATTTTTTTCGTCCCATGCACCCTTCTTTCCCACCACAGCGACAAGCAGAGTTCAGTGCTACAGTGCTACTTGGAAGAACAATCTTGGGATATGATTACTTTGACCCATCTTCTACAAAGGTCCCTGTGGATTCTTGGAAGGATCATGGCTGTGCAGAGTATATGATGCAGATTGCATATTTCCCTTTCTTCAACAAGGGTTGTAAAGGGCAGGACATTCATTTAGTGAAGGAGGTAAGAGGTGGGAGCCGCCAGACCAATACTAGAGCTGGGGTCAGCAGGTCTTCTAACTAGGTAAACACTTAGGTTGTCAGGCAATATAAAAAAAAAATGAAAATTCACAGCAAATTAGAAAGGGGCTGTAGGCAAGAGATGCATTCTTGTTTAATAAGAGTTCCATGCTGGGGATTTTAGCCATGCCAGAGAGCTCAACATTCTACCACAAAAGTCTATATAATCTTCGGAGATAGGAGCTATTATTATATCCATTTTATAGATGAAGAAACTGAGGCAGATAGAAGTGAATTGACTTGCCCAGTTAGAAAGGGTCTGAGGCAGGATTAGAACTCAGGACTACTGGACTTCAAGCTCACTATTTCATTTGCTGAACAAAATATATCCCCTTAATGGCCCCTTCAGCTCTAGAATTCTAGATTTTTACAATGATGAACAAAGAGAGGCAGGTTGGTGTCATGGATAGAGATCTGGCCTCAAACTATCAAGACCTTGGTTCAAATCCTACCTCTGACATCTACTGGTTGTTTGACCCTGGAGAAGCCACTCAAACTCTGTGTTTAGGTGACTCTCTAAGGCTATACATTGCAGAGAAGGTACATTGATAGAGGGAGCTGCCTCATCCTAGAGTTCCCTATATTAATGAAATCAAAGCTGTTCTTGTTAAACTCTTCTTTTGTGTGACTTGCTTCTCCAGAGACCCTGTCTCCTTGCCACATTAGGGTGGAGTTTCTCAGCATTCCCTCTGTGCCCTGTTTTCTGGCCAAAGAGCATTGTCTCACTGATTTGGGTGGCAAGTCTGACAACACATTCCTTATTCATTCACTTTCATCATCAAAACTTGTAATCAGTGAATCCTAATGACTTGCCACAGAAAACCAGGCCCGGGCTTGAATGACTCACACAGGCATTTTGTTGTTTTGCTCTGTGCTTTATGGACTAATCTCATAATCATATGTAATTCTTTTAAATATTTTATAAACTACAGCAACTTCCTTAATACTGCATCCTAATTATCCAGCATGATTTCTAGAAAGATTCGCTGCATATTGTAGAACATGTGGGATGAGTCATTTGTCACTGAAAAAGATGGCGAAGAAACTCTTCCTCCTAAAAATAGTGTGGCAGAGATAGGATGGCGGCAGTAGTTTTTCACTTGAACCTTTTTTTCTTTCCTTTTATAGCTGTCTCCCCTTTTTATAAAAGCCTCACATGTAACTATATAAAACACCATAGAAGATAAAAACAGAACAAAGGTACAAGTTAGACTGTGTAGCACATATTATCAGTGCCATACAAAAATTAAGCTAGCAAGTGATTCTCCAAACTTGGGAGGGTTTGAGTTTGGTCTTTTCCTCTACTGTTTTACCCTTTACTTAACCTCATGTATTCACTAATGCTCAAAAATCAGGCCTTGGCGCACCACTATAATGTGACAATGGGTTTGAAACAGGGAGGTTTTCTAAGGCTCAGATAAAGGAAGTATCTGTCTCTTACAAAAGGAATTTTCAGACGATTACAACAATACTTCTGCTTCTGGGGTGTTTGGTTCTATAAACTGGATAATCTTCCAAGTGTTAGAAGGTTTAAATATACATATAATAATTATATACATATATATAATACATATATATAATATATATAATACATATAAATATATGATTGGTCATAGGATCATTTATCTATGAGGTGGCAGCTAGGTGGCGCTGTGGATAGAATGAGATACTGCTTTTATGAGGGTATAATTTCCTTGCATTTGAACAGAGTTGAATGGCTACCTCTAGGGGACAATCATCTCTCTAGGGCTAGATGACCTCTGAGGTCCCTTCTAATTCTAAAATTCTATGTTTAAACAAAATCACCTTTTTTACAAATGGAGAAACCGAGTCCCGGAGAGATGAATAGAAGTTTCTCAAGCATGGATTAATATTATTAGCTAACATGTTCATTTTTTAATGGGACAACCATCTTACCTCATTTTATATTTCTTCTAGACTCTTAAGTTAGCATTCCATGAACAATGGAGTCTTTAATTTTTTTTAATGGAGTTGTGAAGGAGTCAGATTAATTAATGGCATTGTCAAGACATTGCTTATGTCATTGATTAAGAACTTTCTGTTGATTAGGTTGATTTCTAGCTGGTGTTGCCCAACTAATATCGATTGAACAAGAGGGTGGCAACATGTAGGTTATTAGCAATTAAGAGTTTGGCTTAGATGTCTTCCAAAATGTTAATTGTCAACATCTTAATGCGAGTGCAGCAATCAAAGTTGACTTCAGAAAGCTCAAATCTGACCACATCATTCCCTTTACTCAGTAAACTCCAGGATCAATGATAAAATCTTAGTTGATTTTTAAAGCCCTTCATCCTCTGGGTCCTTCTTAGCTTTCCAGTCTTGCGTTAATCTCCATCTACTCTATGGAGTATAATGGATCTGTCGTTCAGTGATTCTGGCCTCTCTGTTCCACTCATAAGACATGCCATTTCTGGACTCCAGGCATTTTCATTGACTGCCCCCCCCCCCCTTCCCCAGGCCTGGAATTCTCTCTCTTATCATCTCCACTTTCTGGCTTCTCTGTTTACCTCCTCTGGTCTCAGCTCAAATCTTACTCATCCAAGAAGCCTTTCCCAGTCTTTCCTTACCTTTAGGGCCTTCTGTATGAGACCAGCCTCATATTATCCAGTATATAGGGTGTTTGTACACAGTCGTTTGCATGTTGTTTCTTTCACTAGATTGTGATCTCTTTGAAGGTAGGAACTGTTTTTGTCTTTCTTTGCAGCCCTAATACATAGCACAGTGCCTTAGCAACTTAATTTAGCAGGCGCTTAATAAATGCTTCCTGACTAGACCAACAAAAAAGCTTATAGATCATCTGTGCTAGAAAGGATCTTAGAATTATTTAGCCCGATCCCCTAATTTTCCAAATAAGGAAAGGAGTAAAGAGACATGTCTCAGGTCATCAGATGAGGAAATAGTGGGCCAAAAATTAAAACCTGGGTCATATGACTCCTAGTCAAATGAGATCATTATAAAATGCTCAGCACAGTGCCTGGAACTCAGTAGATGCTCAAGAAATGCTGCTTCTTTCCCTCTTTGCTTCTCCTGGGTCTAGTGTAGTGCTCATTGCATTACTTTATTCTGAAGTTAACATTCTCTTCGCCCAGGTAAAGGAGGTTGGGTTGGGAACAAAACTGAGAGGCTAACTGGAACACTAGAAATGACCAAGTTAAGTCAGTGTCAGAGAAAGTATTGGACTTCCTGGGCACTTCTTTCCTACTCGTGTTTCCTGATTCTGTTTATAGCTCCCCACTGATCTCACAATTGCCCACCATGTCTTGCTTCTCATCAGTCAGGACTGACAGAGGCTCAAAGCCCTTCCTAGGCCTTTATTCTGTTTCTAGAAGAGTACTGGCTATATGATTCCAAGTGAAATAATGCTGTTTTTGTGTCCCTGTCAAAACAAGCAATTACTGTGAATGGAAGACATTGTCCTCCTCCTACAGGGAACAGAGAGTGTGCATCAACACAGCTTAAGGAAGGGGGAGCAGGTCTTGGATAAATTAGAAAAGTGGTGCTTTGGGGAAAATAATTTGAATCATTTCTCAAATTATAATACATCAGCTATCATTTACGAAAACCTCCAAGTGTTTAAAGCTTCATCCATATGTATGTATCTATACATACCTACACACACACATACACGTGCATGCACACACACACACACCCACACCCACATCCATACACATCCACTGATGTATTGAAGATACTTATTCTTTGCTCATTCTGCACTGAATAATTGTTATACTAATAACTTGATCATCCTCAAACAATAACCATCGTCATGGTAACCATTTACCCTGGGAAAACAAACTGTGCAAATGAGCCTATTCCATAGCTTTAATTATGCAAATAGGACTTTGGAGGAGTAGTTTGGGAGATGCCAGTTTCCTGTTTGAACATTGACTAGGGTGAATGACTCCGAAACAGTGCTTCATATTTGTCTGCGGTTGGACCCAACAGGTTGAATCAATGGAAATAATCTCTCTCCAGGTTTGTTTTGGACTTTTCTATTAGGTCATGTAGACAGCAGCTGTTTTTAACAGAATTATTGATGGATGCTGATTGCTGAGGTCTGGATTAAGCTGTGGCTCACCTGGGCTAGTAGGATCTAAGCTTATAATGATATGTTAGGCATACTGCTCCTGCATTGTGGTTCTGATCAACACAGTAGAGTCCACTAATTCAGTCATTTATTCATCAGGTCATTGAGTACCCACTGTTTTCAGTATTGTACAGGGTGCTATGGGGGCTACAAAGATGAATAAGACACAGGAGGAGATGAGTGTAAGCTTAATCACTGGAGATTTTCCTTGAGGTAGGAAATTCACAGGGCAGAAAATATCACAAGAATGCAATTTGAAAGGATGGAAGCGTAAGTCCAGACTGACTGAGAAAAAGCAAAAAGAAGGATTGAATTCTGGATAGTGATAAGAACAAGAGACAATGGTCAGTTCACTTCCTCCTCTTTCTCCTTCTTCCCATAAAGGAAAACCTAGGCTCCCCTGCTCCATCTTCTCTTAGGAATTTCCTTTTCCCTCTTTTCAATCAGTCCCAGTGGAAGGGTAGGTGACAGGAAGCTGGAGACCCCTAATCTTGGTGTCCTATAGTCTTCAATACTTGTCTCAGACATTTAGGTATACAACCTCAAAAAGGTCACAACCTCTCTGAACCTCATTTGTAAAAAGAGGAGGCTGCATTTGATAACCTCTAAGGTTTTTTTCTAGCTCCTATGAATACAAGTTTCTTGACAAATTCCATTTAGTTGTTTTTCAGTGACTCTTCATGACCCCTTTTTGGGTTTTCTAGGCAGAAATACTGGAGTGGTTCACCATTTCCTTCCTCAGCTCATTTTACTGATGAGAAACTGAGGCAAACAGGGTTAAGTGATTTGTTCAGGGTCACACAGCTAGTAAATATCTGAGGCCAGATTTGAACTCAAAAAGATGAGTTACTCTAGTATTCTATCTACATTGCCACCTAGCTGTATCTTCTTGACAAACAAAGGTGATTTCTTTTTAACTTTATCTCTAACCCCTACTGAAGTACCAAGCACACAATAGGCACTTAAATGTTTATTCAATGAATAAAATTAATGAGAGGAATACATACTCTTTCTCTTTTCCTTCTCTGAAATTTCTTTTTTTTT
>JAQQSW010013942.1:0-12206 GCA_028646575.1 Pseudocheirus occidentalis
AATACTGTGCAAACACAATTAGGATTATCCAGGATCTGGCAGCTTCTACACTGAAGGATCAAAGGGCCTGGAATATGATGTTCTGGAGATCAAGGGAGTTAGGATTAAAACCAAGAATCACCTACCCAGCAAAATTGAGTATAATGTTCCAGGGGAAAATATGGTCATTCAATGAGGTGGAGGACTTTCAAGCATTCTTGCTGAAAAAACCAGAACTGAAAAGAAAATCTGACACTCAAATACAAGAAGCATGAGAAGGTAAATATGGAAAAGAAATCATAAGGAACTTATCCAAGTTGAACTATTTATATGGAAAAACGATAATTGTAACTTATGCAACTTTTCTCGGTATGAGGATAGATGAAAGGAATACAAATGTATATATACATATACATATTCATATGTCTATATAGGTGCATATATATAGGCATATGAATACATATCTGAATATGTGTATATATGTGTACATAAATGGCAAAGGATCAACTTAATAGGAAGGGATGATACTTTAAAAGGTGAAATTCTGAGGTGGGAGAGGATTAGAATGAGAGGAGATGGGGGAGACAGAATGGTGTTAATTATCTCATATAGAAGAGGCAAGGGATAATTGTTACACTGGAGGGGAAGAACAGGAAGGCAAAAGGGAAAGGGTCAACCTTACTCTCATTCAATTTGGCTTACGGAAGGAATGACATAAACTCTAAACTGGGTATCTTGCCATATAGGAGAGTAGGGGCGACTGGGATGAGAGCTGGAATGATGGAGGGGAGGGCAGGGTTGGAAGGAGGGTTGCTGGAAGTACACACTTCTGTAGAGGGACAGGGACAGGGTAGAGAATAGAACAAGGGTGGAAGCAGGAAAGGAAGGAGGGACATACAATCAGTCTCTCATAGTATGTCCACTGTGAAGATGTTCTGTGTAATTACATATGTACAGCCTGTATTGCACTGCTTGTCCTTCCAGTGGGGGTGGGTGACAAGGGAGGAAGGGAAAGAATCTAGAATTTAAAGTTCAATAATCAAATGTTAAAAATATGTATGTATATAGATTATTATTAGTATTAACTACATGCAATTGGGAATTAAGAGATACAGGCACTGGGGTAGGGAGACCCATGCTGCCCTACCAGAAAATTAGAGGGGTCATGGGGGAGGACATAGGAGAGAGCAGATTAGGGGAGGGGCTTCACAGTGTGTTCACTGTTTTGGGGTTGGGTGTAGGGAAAAGATGGGGAGAAAAATTGTAACTCAAAATCTCGTGGAAATGAGTGATGTAAAGAAGAAAATAAATTAATTCAGAGTGGAAAAAAAAAAGAAATGGACTTAGGGAAGTTAAGTGACTGCCCTAGGGTCGCATGGTTGGTGTCAGAAGCAGGACTGAAACTAGGTTAGCACTTCGCAAGGGCCACACACACTGCCTTATGCCAAATTCCATGATTTTTTCTTACAGGTAGGGTTCAGGTTATACAATACAAACAGCAAATGACCTTTCACTCATGCCAATGCTGCCCTTTAGAATTTTTCTCTTAATATTTTTTATTATGAATTTAATAAACATTTATGTATAAGAACAACAACAACAAAAAAATTAGGTCTCATCTGAAAGGTTGAGAACCTCAGGTTTTCTCAGCTCTTCCCAAGCAGTTCCAGTTGTGGTTAGTTCAGTTCTATCTAACAACTTCACATCTAATTTAATTTCTCTTCCATTACTAAGAGAAAGTAAGTGAGAAAAAGAAATGGGAAAAGATGTATTCCCCTCCCATTATCATCAATATCACACAGTATTCTTTCAAAGACCTTTAGAACGTATCCTCTCATAAATACCAATGGTCTTTTTAGTGTATAATAAAAGAGATTTTCAAATAACACTTGACATTTTCCTGATTTTCTTAGATAAAAATGTAAGTGATCTTAAAAATATATCAAGAGTGTCAAAAACCACTTTGATTTTTCTACTATTAATTGTAACTGAGAGGGCCATGTAACATTGAGACAGCATTCTCAGATGGTCTGTATTTGGAGATTGTCTTCAGGTACTAATTCCAAAATGTTAGTCCAGGGAACCACTTTTCTTTCTAGAAGATGTATATCGGTGTTGAAAACAAAAACAAATAAATAAATTCTGGGGAAAAAAAAGTGAATATCCTGAAAAACATTTGAACCTATCTTTTTTATTGAGTTAACATGAGCATTTTTTTAAGGTGAAGAAAATATCAGAAATGAATTTCATGGTTAATCGTACATATCACAACTAGAATTCATATCTTACCTCATCTCTGCTGATGAGTTCATTGGAAAAAGTGAGCCCTGGCATAAGACCTCTCTTCTTAAGCCAAAATATAGCCGCAAAAGAGCCCGAGAAGAAAATCCCTTCCACAGCAGCAAAAGCAACCACTCTTTCTCCTGTTATATAACATGCATTTACTTTAAACAGTCTAAAATGCAAAATTCTTTGTAAGACAGAACAGAAATAATCCTGTTCAATGACTTTCTGATAATAAACATCAGTCAAAGCATAAAACTGGAAGATATATCCTAGCCAAAAGTATTTGCCATTAGGTACTTTTTAAAAATTTATTTTAATTCATGGAATTATATTTCACACAAATCTTTCCACATTTTTCTAAGATCACTAATATCATTATATCTTTTTTTAAATTTATTTATTTTTAGTTTACATCATTCAGTTTCACAAGCTTACAAATTTTAAATTTTCTCCCCCTCCCTACTCTCTCCAAGACAGTGTACAATCTGGTATAGGTTCTACATATACATTCATATTAAACATATTTTCACATCAGTCATGTTGCAAAAAAAAAAAAATTATAACCAATCGAACAAACCATGAGAAAGAAGAAACAAACAAACAAAAAAAGAGTAAACAGTATGCTTCAACCTGCATTCTTCAACCTCAATTCTTTCTCTGGATGTGAATTGCATTTTCCATCATGAGCCTTTTAGAGTTGTCCTAGAACCTTGCATTGTTGAGAATAGCCAAGCCTATCAATGTGAGTCATCACACAAGGTGGCTCAATATACAATGTTCTCCTGGTTTTGCTCTCCTCACTCAGCATCAGTTCATATAAGTCTTTCTAGGTTTTTTCTCAAGTCTGCCTGCTTATCATTTCTTACAGCACAGTAGTAGTATTCCATCATAATCATAAACCACAACTTGTTCAGCCATTCCCCAAGTGATGAACATCCCTGTAATTTCCAGTTCTTTGCCACCACAAGGAGAGCTGCTATAAACACTTTAGAACATATAGGTTCTTTTCTTTTTTCCCTAATCATCCTTGAAATAGACCCAGTAGTGGTATTGCTGAATCAAAGAGTATAAGTGGTTTAATAACTCTTTGGGCATAATTCCAGATTGCTTTCCAAAATGATTGTATCAGTTCACAATTCCACCAACAATGAATTAGTGTCCCATTTTTTCCACATCCCCTCAAACATTTGTCACTTTTTCCTTCAAACATTTTAGTCAACCTGGTAAGTGTAAAATGGTATCTCGCAATTATTTAAATTTGCATTTTTCTAATCAATAATGATTTGGAGCTTTTTTTATATGACTATAACTTGCTCTGATTTCCCCATTGGAAAACCACCTGTTCATATCCTTTGACCATTTATCAATTGGAGAATGATTCCTATTCTTATAGATTTGACAAAGTTCTTTATATATTTGAGATATGAGACCTTTATCTGAGAAACTATCTTGAAAAATTCCCCACAATTTTCTGCTTTCCTTTTGATCGTGGTTACATTTGTTTTATTTGTACAAAAACTTTCTAATTTAATGTATTGGAAATTATCCACTTTATGCCTTACTCTGCTATCTCTTGTTTATTAACAAATTGTTACCCTATCCATAAGTCTGATAAGTATTATGTTCAATGTTCTAATTTTCTTGCAATCTATATTTTTATGTCTAGGTCATGCATCTATCTGGAACTTATCTCAGTAAATGGTACAAGATACTGGCCTATTCCCAGTTTCTGGCATACTGTTTTCTAGTTTTCCCAACAATTTTTACCAAATAATGAATTCCTATCCCAAAATCTCAAGTCTTTACACTTGTCAAATAAAAGTTTACTATATTTAACTGCTGCTGTAAATTGTATGGTCTACTCTATTCCATTGACCTACCCTTCTATTTCTTAGCCAGTACCAGATAGTTTAAATAATTATTGCCTTATAATGTAGTTAAAGATCTGGCACTGCTAAGCCTCCCCTTCCTTTACATTTTTTTTTCATTATGTCCTTTAATATTCTTCACTTTTTGTTCTTCCAAATGAATTTTGCTATTATTTTTCTAATTCAGTAAAATAACTTTTTGGTAATTTAATTGGGATGGCATTGAATATATAACTTAGTTTCAGTAAAATTATCATTTTTATTATATTGGTCATGCCTACCCCTGAACAACTGCTATTTCTCCAATTATTTAATTCTAATTGTATGATAAATTTTAAAATAATTTTGTTCATATTATTCCTGAGTTTATTTTGGCAGGCGTATGCCCAAGTATTTTATACCATTAGCTCTTGAATATTCTTTCTCCTCACCTCCATCTCTTAGAAGCCCTTATTTCCTTCAAGACTCAAATCAATCACTGCCTTTCATATGAAATATTATCTGATCCTCCCTAGCTTCCAATGCCTACTCCCATTACCATGTATTTTATTATTTTTATATAATTATATATGTACACATTGTTTGCCCCAATAGACTATAAGCTTGAGTGCAGGCATTGTTTCATTTGTATTTCCTGAAAATAAACATTCAATTTGGTATTTTTGTTTTACAAACATAGTTTTCATTTAAAGTTCACTCTGTAATAAAAAAAAAAGTAGGAGAGGTACCGTTAGTCTACTCACTATGCGCTAGCAAAACTTAATGAAAATCAAAATGTGCCTTTGCTTGATCTGTCATTGTGGTGTTGTCTTTTTTTTTATGCGAAAATTTTGACCTTAGTTGTAATTATTTTTATACACACTGTGGGATATAATGTGCTGAGAATTCAGTATTAAATGATTATCCCCAGCCTTCACAGAAGCAATTCAGTACAGTGGATTGAGAACTAGGAAGCCTCAAGGTCATCTCTGACTCAGACTGGCTGAAAGACCCTTGGCAAGTCACTTAAACTCTAAGTGTTTTGTGCCAGGGGTGTCAAGGTCAAATAGAAAAGTTGATTTATTGACTTGAAAAACCACAAATTAATATTATCCATGTTACACTGTACATTTACTTATTTTGTTAAACACATTTCCCAATTACATTTTAATCTGGCTCCCCCACACTGGGCCTCAACTCTAAGTAACATTCTAAGACTCTGCAGTGGCACAGAAGTTGCAAATATCACAAGTGCAGTCTCTATCCTTATTATCATGTGATGGATCATTCACAGATTCACTTCACTGATAATCAGAAAAAAAATAATTTTTATAGGACACCTGGAAATTTACAAAGATGTTTTCATCATCTTAGTTGAACTTTCTGGCAGTCAAAACCTGTGATATAGACGGTATGGATGCTACTACTTCCATTTAAAGATGAGGAAAATAAGTCCCAGAATTAAACTGATTTGATCATGATTACATAGCTAATGGGTATCAGAGGCAGGAACTGAATCTAGGTTTTCCTAACTCCAATTTCACCACTCTAATCATTATGCCATGCTGCCTCTCAGAAGTACAAATAGAGTATCTTACTACAATGTCTTCTGAAATAATTTAGACAATTTTAGCTGACAAACAGGAAACCTGATTGTAAAAGCACATATGTATAAGTGTCTCTTTTTACATTTATTGACACTTAGATGATCTCATCTGTGTAGATTCTCCCTCTAGTACTACAAATCACAACCCCTCCATGCTCTCTCATCCTATGTGATTCTTATCCATGTGGTTACAAAAATCTTCCACCCAACTCAGTGGAGGCCTTCCAGGTTCCTTCTGTATTTCATGGTTCCTACTGCAGCACTCATCTTCTCCTATCCTTCGCTCCTGATATACAACTGGTCTCTCTCTTTTTCCTATTATATACATCCTGATGTTCCTTTCTAATATGATTACACTTGAGAAATGCTCACGTTTCTGTTAGAAGTTGGTGAAGTTAGGACTGTTCACATTACTGCTGGCAGTATGTGGTAGCCTACTCAGATCTACCATGCATCTTCCTACTGTCCTCTGGGTCACCTAAAACTTTGATTTTTCTGAAGTCACAGTATTCCATGATTTATAGCTCTGTAACACCACTAAAAAGATACCAGTGTTGTTAAAGATAGGCCTTGGTGACAAAAAGCAGTACATGAGGACAAATTACCACTAAAGTTCACAAATGGGGCTCAGCTCATTGTGTCAATCCAACTGCATGTTGTAATCTGGGAAATATGAAGTTTTCACTCTGTCTTTTCCCATTGTACATAGTTAAGCTAATCTCTTTCAATGATTATGGGTTTTACACAATTTCATGTATATTATGAAATGGAGCATTTAAAAAACTTTGGCATCAATGGACTCGTGACTCTTCATTCTTCTCTCCCTTTCTACCTCCTTCCAAATGCCCTTCCTTCCTCCTGCGACAGAGCCCTCAGCTCTTCTCAGCAATACAAGGTTGTAATACAACTCCAAAAGACTTACGATGGAAAGAGATGTCCACATCCAGAGAAAGAACTACAGAGTCTGAAAGCAGACTGAAACAAACTACTTGCTCTCTATTTTTGTTTTGTTTCTTCTTTCTCATTGTTCACTCAATTGGTTATAATCCTTCTTTACAACTTGACTGTTTAATGTGAAGGTATTTGTAGATCCTATATTTGATTGCATGCTGCCACTGGGGGGAGGGGTTTAGGGGGAGAAAATCTGAAACAAGGGATTGTGGAACTGAATGTTATAAACTAAAAGTAAATTAAAAATTTAAATAATAACAAAAAAAAAAAAGAAACAGAGCCCTCAGTGCAGGGTTTGTCCAAGCTACAAGTAATCTGAAAAGCAATTCAATAAATATTTCTTGAATGCTAACAATATTTTCCCAATAGTAGCAAAGGAAAACATAGTATTCCTCTCTTCTCTCTCGCTTTCCCCTGTATTTTGCTTCATGATCATAGCATCTAATAAAATGTCTTTTTTTTCCCAAAGGTTTACTTCTCCTTTCCCCTATCTACTAGAATTTAAGACAAGTCTAACTCTGCTATATACTACCTGATTCACCACTGCCAAGAATGAGATTCATGTTTTGGGTTGGGATTAGGAAAAGGGACCTCTAAAGTTCCTTTTAAGTCTATGATTCCATGGTTTAATGATTTACAACACTGCAGGAGACAAAATTTGACCTGCTTTTGAGTCAATTAAGGTAAAAAATATTACTAAAAATAGTTATAAATTGTAGATGATGGGGCGGCTTAGTGGTATAGTGAATAGAACACTGGCCCTGGAGTCAGGAGGACATGAGTTCAAATCCGGCCTCAGACACTTAATACATGTACCAGCCATGTGACTTTGGGAAAGTCACTTAACCCCAATTGCCCTCCAAAAAGCAAAAAAGAAAAATTGTAGATGACTAGAAAACTCATGATCAGATTTTGTTTCAAGACTCTTAGTTATCTCTCTGTAAGCATTAATGCCCATTTAACCTTTAGTCTCTCAGCATACCAACTAAAATTAGATTATTTGCTCTAGTTTCTAATTAGCTACTATATCTTATATTTTCATTATAAATTTAAGACTCATTTTCCTTGAACCAGATATCGATGTTGAATATTCAGACTAATTTTTGTTTATTTATAGGAATGGAATTGATATTAGAGATCAATAAATTTAATTCTAAGACCTAATGAGGTTAACAGTGATTCCATCTAAAGCCACCCTACATTAAAAAGTTCTACACTGGCTGAGTCCAATTAGAACATATGTAAATTAAAGCAACATACCAAATGTGGATTTTCTGTCTGCTATCCATCGCAAGGCCCAATCTGCTTTCCTCTTAACACATGGCATTGTTTCAACTGCATTGAATAAGAACTCCCTGTAAAACCAAAATATTAAATGGTATCATTTCTTACTTTTTACCACCTAGTTTTCTTTATCAGACAAAATTTTCATTGCTCAACCACAAATAATCACTGAACTACCCTGAATTCTATAAACAATACATAGGCAGTTTTTTAGCACTGCAGAATATTCACTAAAAGCAAAAAACCATAGTAAACCTCAAAATGACAATGAACTAGATATCATCTGACATGTTATTTGTGACCAAAGATTTCTAAATAGGAAGGTTTCTTTAAACGTATTTTCTTTTTTTAAGTAAAATTGTCATCTTTATTATATTGGTTAGGCCTACACAGGCCATCTTCAAACATACTTTCAAAATTTTGTGATCAGAATATTCAACGTAAGATAAACATACATACAATGAACAAAAAATATGGTATACCTAAATTCAAATGGCTAAATGACTGCTAATTCATCATTTTATGTGGCTGGAAAATAGCTGTTATTCAATGACTGACTGTAAACATACAAATGAAGCAGATATCTACAAATAAAGTTAAAAGGCTAAAGAAAATCCCAACATACCTTTTTTGGGGGTCTTTAATATAGGTATCTATTAGTAAACTGTACATCTCTGAATGAATGTTCTCAATGAGAATTTGAAAGCCATAGAAACAGCGTGCCTCTGGGACCTGTACCTCCTGACTAAAACGTTCCACCTAAAGGGAAAAAAAAGTATAAATTTAATCACAGTCCATGAAATATTGGTTATCAAGTCAGTAAGAAATTTAATGTCAAAATCATTAGCCAAATATTCTCTATTAAGCTTGTCCTATCACAAATTGGCCAAGAAGATGGTTTTTGTAAACTGTGTATAATTAAAAGAGGTTATTTCTAATTTGTAAAAATGATTAGAGCCAGTCCAACATTATGTCTGTCAAATGAAGGAGTCATCTTTTGCTTCAATATTCCAAGATCCTTCCCCTTCTCATAACTTCAATTTTAAAGATTTTTCCTTTCCAGATACTTTTTTTCAGTATCAATATGAAATATTTTACTACTTTCATCAAACATCTATTGAGTATTAACCAAAGCAAAGGAAATCACTCTTACCAAATTTTCATTGACTATTCCATCACTGGCTGCAAAAAAAGCCAAGATGTGAGAGATGAAATACTTCTCATCTGTTTTTAGTTTGTTCCAGTGAGGAAGATCCTTTGATAAATCAACCTGAAATTCAAAGTTTCCAAAATTTTAACTTAGACAAGGTCAAAATGTTTCTCAATAAACAAGTAAAACTTCAAGCTGCAATTCACCCTTCCATTGTGTTTAAATTATATGTAAAGAAATACTTCTGTCATAAATTTTGAATTCTCTATTCTTCTGAAAGAGGGGTTATAATGTTTCATAAGATTACATTTTAAAAAGTAAAACAGAGCAACCTACATTACAATCTGGAGAAAAGTTGACAAGGAAGTTTACCTTCAAAGATATTTAAAGAAAAGAGTCAATAAATTTCCATGCAGTCAACTGCGGTAATTTATACACTGCTTAGCATGGTGATGAGCAGAAAGCAGATTGTACTCTCCAATTTTCCCAAATCTCCCTTTTTTCAAACTCTAATAATATGGAGGTCAAAATTTATGTAGGTCTACTAAGGACTTCACCAGTATCACAAATCGTCCTGTTGCTTTCTACTAGGGTCAAGCAAGTTTTTGATACATAATAAATACTTGATAGCTGGTTACCAATGCTACTACATTGCCAAGTCTTATGTTTTATAAACTGCCAGTAGTCATGTCAAACACAGAATTATCTGGGTTCAAAATACATTACAAATATACCTTACTTTGTAGAAGAGGGATTCATAAAGATAGCCAAAATATAAACACTGATAAACTGAAACATTTCCCAACTATCTTCCATTATAAAATATGAAGCTTGTTCCCCCCCCAAAAAATTAGTTTTTAAGATGCAATTTAAAAGAAAAACAAAAATACTGTAAGGTTGTAAAAATCACACAAAAGGAAAAAAATTCCTGATAAAACCTAAGTGCTAATTTTATTCATAAATCTTAAAAAAAAATGATTTTGAGAAGATTTGTTCTCTTGTACCAAACTGGAAGACATGCCCTCTCAGTTGCATAGATGAAAATGTAAGCTCTTTGAGTACAAGAATTTGTTTTTGTTTATTTTTCAAATTTGTCTTTTCAGATCCTAATACAGAATTGTCACAGTGGAATACTTAAGAAATATCAACTGACTAGTGGAAGGGGGGAAACAACTCTGAATTTCTCTCAAGAAAGAAAAATTTTTTGAAATTCAATTTTGTAGCAATTCATCTCCAGTGTTTCCTTTGGAAATCCTAGATTTTTTGTTATTGTTTTACAATAGTGTTTCCTGAACTGTCTACTTAACTTGTTCGCTGTTTAAGCAGTGGTTTGCTTTCTGATTCTGTCGTTCACCTAGGTTTATTTTAGTGAAAGAAAAAACACTGCTCCATTTGTGTTCTTCCAGTAAGGCCAGAATTCACAGGTAAGGCTAAAGTAATTACTTCCTTAATTTTGATTTCTATAGGATGAGTTTCCTCTAGGAGACAACAAACCTATCAGAAATAAAATCAATGATTGAAAATCACTTATGGGTATCAATTTTTTAAAACTATAGATGATTTTCTAAGTAGATTTCAAAATAAAAACCTTTTTATAATATTTGGAGTAGTTACTGCTTCAGTCTCCTATCTAAGCAACTTCTATAATCTTTTTTTCCATAGGTTTTCATATTAAGTTGTTAAGTTCTAGACTCTCTCTAATTTTCCCAATATAACTCTGATAAGCCAAAAGTTTATTAGTTTAGTAAAGACTTAGTATAATAAAAAGTAAAAAGACTACAGCCTGCTTCTTACATGTCCTATTCCCTTGTAGTAGGGTCAAGCTACTTTTTGATACTTTGATGTTAAATTGCTTCTGTTTGACTTACTGTCCTCTTCAATTCCCAAATCACTTCAGTTTTATTTCTTAAAAACTATTCATTCTGGTGGAATCAAGATGGTGGCGAAGGAGCAGGGAAACTCTGTGAGTTCCCCCCATAACCATCTCCAAATACCTATAAAATATGACTCTAAACAAATTTTAGAGCTCTAGAACCCACACAGTAACAGAGAAACAAACCTCCCACTGAAGGCAGCCCAGCAGGTGGACAGGAAGGGTTCATCGCAGTGTGCTGGGAGCCCAGCCCAGCCTGAATCCCTGGTTTTAGCCCCAGGGTGGCCAGGACCAGCTGTGGCTTAAGCATTTGGGAGAGTAGATAACTGGCAGCTGTGGCAGTTTCCAGAATTATCAACCCATAAATGCCAAGGACAAAGTGAAAGGTAAGTAGAACTTGGACAAATTTGGGGGGGAACAGAGGAGCAGGTCTGGCCCTCTGCCCACAGAGCCAGAAGTGGTGGAAGCAGCAGCCCTGCACCGGTCTCCATGTGGCTGTTTCAGCGCTCCAGGCCTGCAGATTGCAGGGGGGTGAAGCAACCATTCAGAGGCTAAGAGCTCTTGCCTTAACCTGCCTGGATCAGGATCATGGTCTTGGGTGGTGGTCCTGAGGTGTGTGACCAGTAAGCCAAAGCTGGTGGTAGCTGCAGAGATGGTGGCCTCTTAATAGCTCTGACACCTGCAAAAACCCCAGCAATTTGGGAAAAGTTCACCCCTCTGGAAGCCGAGTTCTACAGTGGCAAAGAGCTCAAAAGTCAAGTAACTGACTGGGAGCATGAGGAAGAAAATGAAGCAAAGCAAGCATAGCAATCCAACTTTAAATTCCTTTTTTGGATACAAAAAGGATCAAAGCATGGAATGGGAGGAAGACAACTCAGTCAGAACTCCCACACCAAAAGCTTCCAAGAGAAATATAAACTGGTTACAGGACATAGAGGAGTTTAAGAAGGATTTTGAAAAACAAGTAAGAGAAGTGGAGGAAAAATTGGGAAGAGAAATGAGAATCATGCAAGAAAATCATGAAAAGAGAGTCAACAACCTGACTGAAAAAAGTAACACCTTAAAAAAATAGATTAGCTCAAATGGCAAAAGATGCCCAAAAAGACAATGAGGAGAAGAATGCCTTAAAAAGCTGAATGTCAGACGGAAAAAGAATCTCAAAAGCTAATTTAAGAGAATAATTTCTTCAGAATTAGAGTGGAGCAAATAGAAGCAAATGACTTTATGAGA
>JAQQSW010013943.1:0-12206 GCA_028646575.1 Pseudocheirus occidentalis
AGGGGTGTTGGAGGAGGGCATAAAAGGGAACAGAGTGTGGGAGGGGTCTTACAGTGGGACCAATGTTCTGGGCTGGGGGGTAGGGACAAAAAGGGGAGAAAATTTGTAACTCAAAACCTTGTGGAAATGAATGATATAACCAAGAAAATAAATTAAAATTAAAGTTGAATATATTAAACTCTATGGAATGAAATTTCTAGTCCTTCAGAAAAGACATAGTCTTCAAATGTGCCTTCTCGTTGTGGTGTACTTAAAGATCCACAATGAGAATATCTGTATTTGGGGGGGGGGGCATGTTCATTGGCTTTTTTTTCCCAAGAATCATACTGCAGCTTAGAACTGCAACTCAGAAACCCTTTGGTCCAATTTTATAGATGAAGAAACTGAGGTTCATAGAGGTTAGTAACTTAGGTCACACAAGTAGTAAACATGAGAAGCAGAATTGCAATCCATACCTTCTGACTCCAAAACCAGTGTTTAAGATTAAAATATAAAATCATTGATACTGTAAGTTCTTAGTAGTGGCAATAACCATGACTTTTATTTCTTTAGAACTTTAAGATCTTCATAGTAATTTATATATACCATCTCATTTGATTCTCCCAACAGCCCTGTTGGACAAGTACTTAAATAGATCTGTGGGTACTATTACTATTATGAGTATTATTATTTCTATTTCTACTACCGTTACTACTACTACAATGACAATGACAATGATGACATACGTTTACGAGTACAACTACTACACTGGTTTTATATGGCACTCAAAATTTGAAAAGTGCTACATATATATACATATATATATAGTATCTTTTTGAGGCTTGTAGCAACTCTATTAGGTAGATACTCAATTATCATCCCTATTTTCATATAGAGTAACTGAATATGGGAGGTTAAGTGAGTTTTCTGTTGCTTACATAGCTAGCAAGCATTAGAATTGGGATTTGAACCTATATCTTCATGATTTTAAGTCCAGTACTATGTCCAGTATATCACAATCCCTCCATTGGGTCAGATCACCACTCTAGCCACACCATTTCATCCTATAGTATTTTTGTCCACATCATCCCATAAATCCTTCATAGAGGTTGTTCTCAGCATTTTTCTTTAGCATACCAAACAAATGCAGTACTTCAGATGCCCATCTGATACCAGATGGCCAGGTTTTTGGAGTGAGAATTTCAATATTGCTATATTTCATTTCATTCTTTGTCACTGCAATGGGATTTCACATTTAGAATCATCAGAATTGAAAAATGATCATATATAGTCTAAAAATTCCTCCTTAGTACTTTCTTCCTACTCCTCTTTTTTTCTCCTCCTCCTCTTCTTCATTTAGCACCATCATTGTAGAAGTGCAAAGGGATGCAAAAAACTTGATTTCTTTTTTATGGTTGTTATGATCAAAGAATTTGTTGCCTCATGTCCAACTTTCTCAGACTTAGCTAAGAAGACATAATATTTCCTTGAAACTTTTCAAGACTATTCACAATGAAAAAAGTGATCAGAATGGGCACTTCATTGACACATTATATACTTTAGGAACTCAGGGTTACCTTATTCACAATGAGAATTTATGTAGGAGATTTGGGGAAGAGAGAATAGTTAGTACATATATTATTATCCCTACTTGACATATAAATGAATATAGTATTGGATAGGTTTATTTTCCAGTGATTACAGAGCTAGTAAGTAGAAGAATCAGAATTCAAACATAGGTAGTAAAAAGTGCAGCGATTCTGGAGTCAGAGCACTTGGGCTAAAATGTATCCTCTGACACTCTCTGAGTGACTTTGGATAAAGTCACTTAAACTCCCTGGGCCTTCATTTCATCATCTGCAAAATGAGAGGGTTGAAGTATGTGACCTGTGGGGTCCCTTCCACTTTAAGATTCTATACCCTTGTGACTCTATGAGTTAAACCCTGAAAAAATGAATTTCATGTGAAATGGAGGAAATAAAATGAAGGATTATGGGTGCATAATGGGTGACAGTTCAGCTATAAGGGTCACAAAGTGTTTTCCTGATTAACACACTGGATGGAAAAGGAGAATCAGGGAGTGACAAAGATACATTTTGTCTAATTCCTAATTTTGGAAAAGGTCAACCTTGCAAAATGAGGATGCTTGGTAATTCTACCCAGTCATTCCATCACACAGATGAGGATCCCCAGAGGTGCTTAAAGGTGCTCAAACATGGAAACAAGCAAGTGAGATGGTTTAATATAGAAAGGCAAATACTTATAATGGTGGAATAAAGTCTATCACTATATTATGCCTCTGGAACTCTGGAAGGGAATGTACTCTCTGTCTCTGTCTCTCTCTGTGTCTCTGTATGTATGTGTGTGTGTGCATAGGTGATGTATGTATATATATACACATATGCATACATGCATGTTTGTATGTCTACATGGGTGCATTGTATACATGTATATGCATATATAGCATATATGAATACATATGTGTGTATATACAATAAACTCACTCATAGCCAAAACAAAAAAACAGTTAAACTCAAGCAATATATATACCATATCTGGTAGTATA
This sequence comes from Pseudocheirus occidentalis, assembly GCA_028646575.1. Taxonomy (NCBI): domain Eukaryota; kingdom Metazoa; phylum Chordata; class Mammalia; order Diprotodontia; family Pseudocheiridae; genus Pseudocheirus; species Pseudocheirus occidentalis. The sequence goes on from JAQQSW010013943.1 coordinate 2,546, forward strand.
TGAAATATTCTATATCTGCAGTCCCTTCTCTAATCACATGGGAGAGGTATATTTTCTCATCTCTCCTCAAATGACCAATATTGATCAGTATAATTACATAGCATTATGTTTTGTTTTATTTTTAATATGTGTAATTGAAATCATTGTTTATATTGATTTGCTGACTGCTTGTTTCACTCTGCATCTGTTTATAAAGTTCCCCTGTATTTCTCTGAAGTATTTACATCCATTGTTCATCACAGTATAATAAAATACTCATGCACTCATGAACAATGCTGTGTTCAATCAATCCGTAATCTATGAGAACCCACTTTGTTTCTTAACTCAAGCTGTCTTGAGTGGAGGGATGGGAGAAAATTTTAAAATTATGGAAGTGAATGTTGAAAACTTAAAATATATAATTTAATAAATGGGAGTGGGGGTGGGATAAAGTAACCAAAAGAATGCTCACAAAAAAAGAATTAGAAAACATGATTGCTAAGCCACCTAAAAAGATTGGCAGGGGAGGGGGTGTATTACTAAAAGGGTAGTTAGTAAACATATAGAAAGAATTGATGCCAGTTTAGTGTAATTTAAAACAAGTTATTTGATTGGCCCTGTGCTAATTAACCTTTTCTTTAAGATTTGGAGAAAGTCAAATATGCTGCACTTATACAAATTATAGATGCCACAAAGTTGGGATATATCAGTGACTTCTTAAGTGATATAGAAAGTCTCCAAAATTATTTCAAAAAGTTAGAATGTTAAACCAAATGTAATTAAGATGAAATATTTACTTTCTACAAAGACATCTTCAAAAGTAAAAGACGGAAAGTGCATAGACCTTTGTTCCTTTGAGAGGAAAAACATAAAGGAGTTTTAGTAGACTACATGTACAATATGAGTCAACAATATGATATGGTAGCTCTCCAAAGTAGCTACTCTTCCTAGCTGCCCAATGAAACAACAGACTTTACTTTATTAGGTAGCTCTCTTTTTAATAACAAGGGAAGCATAAAACAAAAATATCTAAGCTCCACTAAACATATAATGGTATAAGTACAGTTCAGAGTTCAAAATGAAAAAGCATTCCCCCTTAGATAATGGCCATCTTTTGTGGATGGCATAATGTTGTTTATATGAAGTCTCTAATCATTATAACGCCTGTTAAATGAAACCTAAAATTCCTTCTATCTATATACACAAGGAAAAAAGGATGAAAAATTTGTATTGTCTTGACTCTGATATGTCTTAAGACAGAGAATGTAGAAAAATAATAAACAAGACCCATAATTACAGAAGTGGATTGTATTGTCTTTGGAAATAATACTATATTTTTTAAGCAATTCACTCTTTCCCTGAATTAAGGTCCTTCTTTTTATCACTAATATTTTTCCAGTGATGCTAAATATTTGCAGATTGAGAAATATCATAGTGTTCTGAGGACTAAAGTTGAATATTACCTAAACAACAATGAAAAGATGATGATTAATGGTATAAGATTCACCTTATAGCCAATGAAGAATCAAGTAGGGAAAGACACATTAAAAATATAATGAGAAAGATGTATGATCACAGAAGGGTGCTGATTTTTCTTGTAATAAAAGCAGAGAGTAACTAGTGAACAGACTCCACTCTATGCAAACACATTCCACTGGAATTTGTACAAGGTAAACACATATAGACAGATGTCTCCAGTATGTTGAGTGAACCCCCTATTAAAGATCCATCAAAGCACATGGAAAAATGGCATAAAAGAGAAAATTTGGGCTTTTCCATTGGAGGAACTGATAATACGGATCAGATAAAAATATCATTGAATTATTAAAATGTTGAAGAATGAGTCACAGGAATAAAGAAAAAATAAAAGAAGTTCACAAATATATGTTTATTATCTATTTTGTAAAGGGAGTAAAGCAGTTACAAAAGAAGTAAGTAGAGAAATAGAGTACAGGCAAAACCAAGCATAGTGACTGACAGTAACTTTAAACTTCAGGTGGACTGTTAGACAAAAAGATTAAATAGTCAGTTAACTGATTTTTAGAAATTAAGCTGACAGATCATCACAGATAAACGGCCAGACAAATGTCAAAATGGCTGAGCCATCAGCCAGTGTCAACACAACCAAATGGAAATAGTGAATTAATATAATAAGCTAAGTACCCCAAGTCAAACCTTCCACCAGGAATAAGGAGTGGCTTGAAACCTATTTTTTTCAGAATGATGCCTACTTTGATCAAATTTACTAGACAAATATTTCACTCTATCCTTGTTTTGTGACAGTATTTGGTGAGTCATTGGCTTCTTACCTTATCCCTGGATGCTGTCCTTGTAATGATCATAATAAGGGAGGGGATGACTTGAAGTTTCATTCTTACAAATTCCTGAAATAGCTTCCAAATTTACAACTCTGAAGGGATAGGCCTCTTTGTCATCTTATTTCTGAATACAGCCAGTTTCTCTTGGGCTCAATAGCAGCACTCATAAAAGTTATCGAGATGTCACACCCCTCCTGATTTCCAGCTCCCAGGGTCTCATTTGCCTTCAGCCCCAATGGTATTCCTGTTAATGATGTGCCCTCTCCCTCACCAGAGTGAACTGCTTTTTTTGTCATTTGCTTTTTTCCCTCTGTGAAGAAGCCTGCTCCTCAACATTAACCACTCTGCCTTCCTGTTGCTGAAATGTCATTGGATGTCACACTGCATTGGGAATATGAGATGGAAAAGATACCCGCAGGCAGCCTCCAGAAGTAGATAGTTAAGTGAATACATATCTCTATTAATTATGCATCAGCACGAGGTTAAAGGAGTACAAACTGTCCAAAATACTTTTTTTTGGAAATAATATTTTATTTGGAACAAATTTTCTAATTATGCATCTATACAAAATTCCACATCATTTGTCTGCAGTAAATTATCCCTCTTACTTATAGCCCTGCAGTGCATCAACAAAACCATATTAAAATATGAGTCTATGTATTGTATTTAGTCTAAAAGAATGCCAACTTTCTAATATGTATCTTTTCAGCTTGATGTTTTAATTTAATTAAATCTTCCAAACTCAGTAAATGGGGCATAAATGTGCATATAGACTCAAAGTTCAAATTCTTCAATCAAAAATTGAAAGGTAATTATAGACAAGGCCTCCTCAAAACAGAGACCTGGATTATGGCTCTTAGTAAAAAGACTCTCTTCTACTCCAGGTAGAATTATCAAACCTTGTCTAATCACAGAATAATTAAGCAGACATAAAATAATCACAAGCACATTGCTGGAAACACTGATGCTTTAATCCAGTTACAAGTATCAGCAATTTCAGTTACCCAGACTTTCTGGTTTACTTTCCCTGACTAACTCCAATCAATGCATCAGCTGCAGTGGATCGAAAGCCACAGCAATGAAATGCCACCTTAAGAAGTAATTGCCTTCATAGATCTGGCCAAATGAGTCACAAAACTATTCATCAATATCTTTGGTTGTGCAGCCAAGCGCTGTTACACGATAAGCTCAAGGGATTTTCTGATCAGAAAAGCTTACTGTACAATTCTTCTTGCAGTCCATAAATCATCATAGCTAGAGTTTGGAACTGGGGTAGAGGAAGAACTAAAAATATCCCCTGCCATTAAATAGGAGCTAACAAGCCACTAACTTCTCTGCAAATAAAGACAAGAGATTTAAACTAATTTTAAGAACTTGTTAAATTCCAAAGGACATCATATTGTTTCTTTTGTCTAAACAAATTTTATCTTATGTATCTTTTTCATTTGTTATTATTTTTTTGGATCAGAAAATTTGCCAGCACATTAAGAGACATGATTATAGATGTGAATTCTTTCAACCCATACTCCCTTAGCAACAGCAATTAAATAGTACCTTAAGGAATTCTGGGAACACAGCACAATTTGAGAAGTAGTTTAGAATGAGGAAAAACTGAATTCAAATCCTGTCTCAGACACTTAGTAGCTGTATAATTCTGGACAAGTCACTTAATCTTTCTTAATATCAGCTTTCTAATGTTTGGAATAAAAGGACTGGACTCAATGACCTATAAGATACCTTCTAGCTCTAGCTTATGAACTTGTGTATAATCTATTTGAAAATGTGAACCACTTACAGGAGTAAGAATTTTATTGTGCCAGTAAGTTTTGCTAGGAAGCTGTATAACCCTATGATTTATAGCTATAATTGCTAAATCTCAAAGACAGCTAATGTGATGACTTAAGACCAATTGGTGAGAAATACTCCCAGATTTAAGCCTTAAGAATATAAGTAAGTCTATAAACTTGAATCTTTTTTTCTTTTTCTTTTTCTTTTTTATGGAGAGGGGAATGCAGGGCAATTGGAATTAAGTGACTTGCCCAAGATCACATAGCTAGTAAGTGAGGTTGGATTTGAACTCAGATCTTCCTGACTCAGGCCAGTGCTCTATTAACTGCACCACCTAGCTAACACAAAACTTGAATCTTTTGAATTCTAAAGAATAGATCTGATTTGCCACCTTAAATGTTTAATATGTATGTTCTATTCTCCCAGTGGAATTTAGGCTCCTTGAGGGCAAATTGTCTTAGTTTTATACTTCTATCTCTCGCATCTAGGTGGTGCTTTGTTTACAGAAAGCTCATAACAAATAAGTAACGAGTTGACTTACTGCTGTAAAGGAGAAAAAAATCCTATAAATTATATTGAAATAGTGTAGACTGTCTTGAGAGATGGTAGTTTTCCCCTTACTAGAGAGTTTCAAACAATATCAATTTGCCCTTCTACACAAACTTTCCATCTTATTAGTACCTTTCTTAAAATACGCCCCATGTAAATAGACACAAAATATATGTGGTCTATTTTGAAGAGGATACCTGGACTCTTGTCTCCTTCTGCCTGGAAATTATGCCTCTTTATAAAACCCAAGAACACATTAGCATTTTTCTTATCATATCACAATGTTAGCTCATATTGAGCTAGGTAGTCCAGGAGTCAGGAAGAAATTAGTTCCAATCTGGACTCAGATTTTTCTGAGTTGTATGAGTTTGGCAAACCACTTAAATTCTACCTACTATTTGATTTATAAATTAGGAATAATAATCCCCTTGGGTTGCTGTAAGGAAAAAGGGGGATATTTATAAAGCATTTTGCAAACATTAAAACACAATGCTTATTATTAATATAGCCTCTAAAATTTCCAGAAATTTTCAGAAAAAAATGCTAGTCATGCCTTATATAGTGAAGTTGATTTTTAACTCAATTATAAGACTAATTTACATTTGCCCCTATTAAATTTCATTATATTTTATTTGACTTAATAGTTTAATTCATAAGGCCTTGTACCAATTCAATTACCTGGCATATTAGCTATCCTTGTAAGGTTCATATAATCTTCAAAATTGATAAATATTCAAAATGTATGTCTTCATCCAAATCATTTATAAAAATCTTAAACAATTCAGGAACAAACACAGACTCACATGTCACTCACTAAAAACCTCTTTCAAGTTAACATCAAAACATTAATCCATTAAACCATATATTTCTTCTGATTTTAATTTGTTGATTGTACTGTCGTCTACCCCATATCTCTCCATTTTCTATTAAAAAAATAACAGCAAACTGTATCAAATATTTTAATAAAAACCAGTAAATTAATATTTATATCTTTAACAAAAACTCACACCCAGCTATATATGACTTTCCTCGTAAATTGTTCATTCAACTTACTTGTAAGTTCATTCAGCTTATACCATCTTTGTAGAGGTGAGGGTGCTGAGAGAATAAAGGAGAGAACTTGTTCTTCTGGCTTCCAACTTAAAGAGAGAATATATATGGTTCCAGATTCTCTTCATAAATTATTGCATGGGCAGTGCATGGAGACAGAGGCAATGGGCTACACCAGCATGAGCTGTAGCCAGCATTGGCAAGCTGATTTACATGCTGCAGGGGCAATTCCCAGATGTATCACGACAGGTCAGAGAATCTGTTGGAGCTGGGTAAGAGACAAATGCAGAGCCCACAGCAGCAACAGCATCTTCTCTCAGGGCTATCAACCCAAAGCCTGGAAGTTTAAAAATCACCTACCTACACTTTCAGGGACCAAGACACTGGAGTAATCCTAGCTGCTCTAATCCCCCCTCTGACCCTGAAAGTCCAGAGAATATTGCCCCAGACTAAAAACCCCAAAATAGTGAAACCAACTACAGGCTTGGGAGTCCTAGAGGAATGGCATGGCTGAGGCTGTGACTCACAATGGGGAAAAAAAGAGATTGAAAAGACAAAGACTTTAGAATCCTATTATGGGGAGCAAGAAGAACCAAATTCAGAAGGGGACAGCATTGACTCTGCACCGACATCTGAAGCCTTAAAAGGGAATATGAATTGGTCTCAAAGCAAGAAAGCATTCTTGGAAAGGGCTACAGAAAGACTTTAAAACCAAATTAGAAAGGGAGAAGATAAATCGACCAATTCTTTTAAAATAAAAATTGCCAAAATAGGAAAAAAAAACACATTTCACTGAAGAAAACAGTTCCTTAAAAAATAAAATGTGTGAGATGGAAAAAGAGGTTCAAAATTTAACTGAAGAAAATAAATCCCTAAAGATGAAATCTGAACATATGAAAAGGGAGTTTAAAAAATTAACTGAGGAAAACAATTTGGTAAAAATTAGAATTAGTCAAATTGAGGCTACTGATTCAATGAGGTATAAAGAATCAGTAAAGCAAAACCTTAAAAATATAAAATTTTTAAAAATGGAAAATTTCTTGTTGGAAAAATAACTGGCCTGGAGAACGGATCAAAATATAATCAAAGACTTATTGTTCTACTGGAAATTTATGATAAATAAAAGAGCCTGAAAAATATCTTCCAAGAAATTATCAAGGAAAACTGTCCTGAAGTCCTAGAAAACAGTTATCAAAAGAATCCCCCACCAGATACCTCCTGAAAAAGACCCCAGATTGAAAACTCTAAGAAATATTGTAACCAAATTCCAAAATTATCAGGTCAAGGGGAAAATACTGCAAGCAGCCAGAAAGAAACAATTCAAAAATCATGGAACTACAGTAAGGATTACACAGGACCTAGCAGCTTCTACACTGAAAGATTAGAGGGCTTGGAATATGATATTTCATGAGGCAAAAGAGCTTGGCCTACAACAAAGGATCAACTATCCAGTAAAACTGAACGTAACCTTCCAGGAAAGGAGGTGGTCACTCAAAGAAATGAGGGATTTCCAGACCTTCCTTCTGAAAAAGCCAGAGCTCAATGGATAATTTGATCTCCAATTACAAGACTCAAGAGAGACATAGACAGGTAAACAGGGAAAACACATACACGCACACAACTTATTATTTAATAAGAGCAAACTATTTATATCCCTATATGTGAAGCTGATAGTTGTGAATATTAAGAATTGTATACTTACCACAACATTTAAAAAGGGCAGAGATAGATAGATAGATAGATAGATAGATAGATAGATAGATAGAGGGTGTGCGTATAAATAAAGTGATGATAAAAAAACCTTATTAAGGGGTGAAAGTGACTATAATTGTAGAAGAGGAAAAGAAGAGGCAGAAAAGGGTAAATTATGCCACAGGAAGAGGCATAAAATTATATTATATTAGAGGGAAAGAAGGAAGGGAGAGGAACATTACATGAGCTTCACTCTAATTGGTTTTGGTGTACGGAGGAAATAATATAACCAATTAAGTACTGCATTCTATCATGAGGGGTCAGAAAACTTATCATAATAGAAGGAAAGAGGGGAGGAAGAGGAGCACTGTTTGGAATTTATTCTCATCAATCTTGGTGCAGGGAGGAAACAACATAATATATTAACTATAAAAAGCTAACTTACCCTACAGGCAGTAGAAGGGGGAAGGGGAAAGAAAAATAAGGGGGGAGTTTTAAGGAAAAGAAGAAGTAGTAAGGGGGATATGTAAAGAAATGAATGGGGTTAATAGGGAGCGAATACTGAGGAAGGTGGTGGTCAAAAGGAAAACTCAAGTGGGTGAAGGGAGAAGGGGAAAATAAAACCATAAACAGGGGAGGAATAGGATGGAGGGAAAGACACAGCAATCAAAAGTGGGAATGTGAATGGGATGAACTCTCCCATAAGACTGAGGCAGATAGCAGAATAGATTAATAACTGTAATTCTACAATATGCTGTTTACAAGAACATATTTGAAACCAGGGGATACAAACAGGGAAAAGATAAAAGACTGGAGTAAAATATATTATGCTTCAGCTAAAGTAAAAAAAAAGGTTAGCAATCCTTATCTCAGATAAAGCAAAAGCAAAAATACATCTAATTAAAAGAGATAAGGAAGGAAATTATATTTTGCTAAAAGGCACCATTGAAAATGAAGCAATATCATTACTAAACATATATGCTCCGAGTGGTATAGCAGTCAAATTCCTAGAGGAAAAGTTGTGAGTAGAGGAAGAAATAGATAGCGAAACTATACTAGTAAGGGATCTCAATCTCTCTAGGAACTTGATAAATCTAACCTCAAAATAAATAAGAAAACTGTTAAGTAGGTGAATAGAATTTTAGAGAAGGTAGATATGATAGACCTCTGGAGAAAAATGAATGGGGATAAAAAGGAATACACCTTCCTCTCAGTGATAAATGGCACATACACAAAAACTTACCATGTTTTAGGGCATAAAAACCACACAATTCAGTGCAGAAAGGTGGAAATATTAAAGGCATCCTTCTCAATTAGGAAAACTATCAGTATAAGCAATCATATCAACAATAAAACTAGTAGAAACCACGTGATTATCTCAATAGATGCAGAAAAGGTTTTTGACAAAATACAACACCCATTCCTATTAAAAACATGAGAAAGTATAGGGATAAATGTAGTCTTCCTTAAAATAATAAGTAGCATCTATCTAAAACTATCAGCAAGTACTATATGTAATAAGGATAAGTTAGAAGCATTTCCAGTAAGATCAAGGGTCAGACAGGGAAGTCCACTATTACCCCTCTTATTCAATTTGGTACTAGAAATGTTAGCAGTAGTAATAAGAGAAGGAAAAGAAATAGAAGGAATCAGATTAGGCAAAGAAGAGACTAAGCTATCCCTCTTTGCAGATGACATGATGATATACTTAGAGAATCCTAGAGAATACAGTGAAAAACTACTTGAAATAATAAATAAATTTAGCAAAGTTGCAGGATATAACATAAACCCACATACATTCTTGGTATTCTTACATATTTCTAATGAAATAAAACAACAAGAAATAGAAAGAGAAATTCCATTTAAAGTTACTATAGACATTATAAAATATTTGGGAATCTACTCAGCAATGTCTCTTCTAGGATTATATCCCAAAGAAATCATGGAAGTGGAAAAGGACCCATATATAGGAAAATATTTATAGCAGCTATATTTGTGGTGGCAAAGAATTGGAAACCAAGGGGATGCCCATCAATTGGGAAATGGCCAACCAAGTTGTGGTATATGAATGTAATAAAATACTATTATGCTATAAGAAATGAAGAGCAGACAAATTTCTTTTTTTTAATTTTATTGACTTATTTGTTTACTTTTAGGTTACAAGATTCAGTTCCAGAATCACTTGAGTTTCAGATTTTTCTCCCCTTCCTCCCACCCCCCAACCCAGCCATGGTGGCATACAATCATGTATAGGATCTGCAAACTCCTTCACCTTGTATAATAGT
>JAQQSW010013944.1:0-12206 GCA_028646575.1 Pseudocheirus occidentalis
GGGAGGAAAGAAGATGGCAAGCAAGCACACAGTTAGGTGTGTGAGTAAATGTTTGTTTGTGGGAAGGCTAAAGGATGATGTGGCTCTCTGCTACGCTGTGGTGAATTAACTTCTATGTTGCTATGATGAATTCAGTTTCCTGGTGTTGGAATTTGGTTTTCTCGTGTCTGAATAAATGTTTTGCTCCTGTCTTCTATATGGAAAATCTGTTACATTTTGTGACTAAGCACTATGCTGGCAGATTCATAGCTGCCGTTGGCATTGTGAATATTGTGTTGGTGCTACACTAATGCAATATGTAATTGACATAGTAGACAATGTGCAACACATTTAATTAGAAATTCACTAACTTGCAAAAGATGCATTACTAAATTCCAGATGGAACAAGTTCACAGAAAGAATAAGCAAAACACTAAAACAAAAGGATTTTATTCAACCAGGAGCCTTGTAAACCATTTTTTCCTAAATCTTCAAGAGAAGCATCCTAGAAACACAAATTCACACCTTAGATTTACTCATTTTCTAAATTCAACTCTTTGCTTTGAAAAAGAAAAGTATCTAATTCACATAAACTAGTTACAAAAAATCTAGTACAGTCATCTAAATTCAAACAACCAAATAGTAAAACATAGAGCCTCCAAAAAGTGGCTAATATTTTTCACTGTGTGTTTTGTTTTGAGTTTTTAATGAAAAACTAAGCATGTGAAAAAAGTGAGGCAGAAAAGTGAAGGATGTTAAAAGTTGCTCACATTTTCTATGGCTTCCGTCTGTTCGTTGCTATAATCTCTATATTGTCCCAGCATCTGGTCAACTTGTCGAAGGTTACGATTGGTGTCCTTAAGAAAGAAACTATATGACATTAATTATTCCCAAACAGTATTCCATACTCCCTGACTCCTACATGTATCTTATAGTATGACAAATGTTTAGTCTACTAATTTACACTATGTATTTTCACATCACGTATATCAAACTACTTTATAAACATTAATATCAGCCTGGGACAAAAATATGTCCATCTCCTTTACTGATTAAGAAGCAGACCCAGAATTTAAATTCTCATTCAAGTTTACAAACAAGTTAAGAACTAAACCATCAACAGAACTTGTCTTGCCACTAATCTATTACCAAAGATCAAACCAATTTAATTGTGCATAACAGAAATAAACAAAGATCAATGTTGTTCACATCAAAATGTATCCTTTTTTATGACTTAAATTTAGCAGAATCAAAAAAGGCGTTAGCTTTCAACCTCTACCTAACAGCTAAAGTTGTCTGACTTGACTACCAAGAGATATTTCTGCCAAAAAATGCTGTTAAATAAAAAAGTATGATGAATTCAGAGGTCTCCTGAGGATGAGGACACAAACCCAGGAAGGTGTGGCTCTGTGTGAAAAATCACCAAGATAGGATACAGGTGACAGCACTAGGACCCTAATGCAAGTTCTTCTTCCAACACTCTTTGTTATTTTTTGTTCATTTGCTTTGGATTTGACTTGTGATTTCATTGGTATAGGAAACTCTCAGAGAGGAAACTCCATCTACCACTACAAATCAGCACCTGCTCTGGAACTCAGCTGTAGAGAACAGTCTAGCAATGAGAGGTAAAACCACTTGCTCAAAATCACAGTCAGTAGGCATCAGAAACAACTATAACCCAGGTCATTCTGACTCCAAGGTCTGCTCTCTTATGTACTACGCCAGATTGTCTCCCCTTAATTATTATATTTCTACCAAAAGGGTTTTTTTAAATCCCAACAGAACACATTCAAATCAAACATGTCAGTTCTGAAGGTTTACCAAGTAGACATATTAAATTTCATATTCATAAATTGTTTTTGTTCCACACTCCAAAAGAAATTCTGCTTTAATGCCTATGTTATGAACATGACCCTGTGCTCTTGAAGGCTAAGCCAGGAGAGTAAAAGCCATGAAAGATCTTATCAAACTAGAATGGATTTGAATACAAGCCCAGTGACAATCTGTACGTCTGCCATCCGAGGACCAGTCTAAGATATGAAAGGCTCATCACCAGAAACTTGGTTACTGGGTAATGAAATTTTAGGGCAAAAAAACTCACAAAGACCATCTACTAAAATAAAGGGATTGTGTTTGCAGCAGGGAGTTCCTACTGCCTCAGAGAAAGACGAGCCCATAGCAAAATAGTCAAAGATCCTGGAAGCATGTTTTGCCCCTAAATTATCCTCCTTAAAAAGCTTGGACTATGTCTTGGTCATGCTTAAATCACCTTCAAAACCCACCACAGTATCTTAACCATAATAGGTACTTAAGTATTTGTTGAGTCAATGTGCAAAAGTACAAAAAACTAAAAGGCAAAGCCATTACTAAAAAAAAGATAGGGTGAAAGTGGTGGGAGAATGAGAATAAATTATAATTATTGACTCCTCTCTTTACTCTTTTGGCTTTGTCCTCCTGTCATCCTCTCAGCTCTTTCCCATGCATTTTCTCAAAGATGGACAGAAAATTTGCCCATACCTAATATCAATACTTAGCCAGATTCCTCACCATAAGTCAATCTAGAATCATATACTGTCCTATAACCCCAACAGATGTTCATACTACTAAAAATGATGTCTGTGGGTTATTTTACTACAAACAAAAATGTCAACTACAAAATTACAAGTTGTATAGGCAACTACTAGTTCTTTTTCCATTATATTACATTTTAAAACGAAAATAAACATTAGTCTCATCCTGTGTAAAGACCATCATATACAGTGATTTGAAATCTTACCTGTAAAGTACTTGTTAAGGTATGGATCTTTGAAGTAACATCTGCAGTATGGTGTTGGCTGGTGCGAGGCTTGCGTCTATCCAATCGACCATGAAGGTAGTATTCTGATTCGCTAGATGATTCTGCCATTGTTACCTTCAAATACTTTCTAAAAAGAAGAATGAGGAAGAAGAAGAAAGAAAAGAAAGAGGAGCAAGAAGTGGAAAAGGAGGAAGTGAAGGAGGAGGAAGAGAAAGAGGAGAAAGAGGAAAAGGAGATGAAGACTTTATTAAATTGTACTAGGACAAGAAGGGAAGTTGTTGACTAGGAAAAATCTTTGCATCAAACATCTCTAATAAAAGTCTGATACCTAAAATATATAAGAATCTACTACAAAAATGTAAGACCAAGAACCATTCTACAACGGATAAGAAGTCAAAGGACACAAATAAACTATGCTCAAAGGAAGAAATGGCAAACTATAAATGACTGTCCCACATCACTGCCACTAACAGTAATAAAAGTACAAATCAAAAAACTCTGAGGTTTCACCCCATACTCACCTCTTTGCCAGCAAACTGGCAAAGATAACAAAAGACAGAAACAGTCAGTGTTAGAGAGGCTACAAAAATACAAGCACACTAATTCACTATTATTAGTGGAACTATGAATCAGTCCAGACTTTCTAGAAAACATGGAATTATGCTAAAAAAAAAAAAAGTAAATAAAATTTCCATTCTCTTTGCCATGGAGAGCCCACTGCTAGGCATGTATGCTAAATCAGTCAAGGACAAAAAGGTCTTTTCACACCAAAATATGTTTACATAGCAGAACAGACAGTAAAATTTAATAAAGTAACACTTTTGTGGCCGCAAAAAACTATAAACAAAACATTGTAGATGCCCATTAATTATATAACGGCTAAGGAAACTGTGGTAGGTGAGTGTAATAGAATATTACTGTGCTGCAAGAAATGGAATAACAGAAAATAAATAAAAAATTTTTGAAAATCATGGGAAGACTTTTATGAACAGAAAAACAAAACCTGAAATAATATACCTGTATATGTACATATGTTTATACACATGTAATGAACACAATGACATAAATGTAAAGAACAAAAAACAAAACAATTTCGAGATAGTTGTAATGACCAAGTTTTGTCCTAAAGAATAGAAGAGAAAATGCACAACATTCTCCCCTCTGCAAAGGTGAAAGATTATCAGTGTCAAACATTACACACATTGGCAAATTCAGCTACTATGTCATTTAATTTTGCTGAGCCACCTATTTTTCACCTTTTTTTTCACAAGAAAAGTTCGGTCAGCAGGTGAGTGAGCAGGGTTATGTTCAGAGAGTAAGGTGATATGAAAATAAACAAAATCAACAAAAAAAAGTTTACTCTATAGAGTTCATTGTAAAAATGAATTTGATCACAAAATTGATACAAGATTTGCATGTTACTAAGTAATTGTAAAAATATATCTGAGCTATCTCTACAAAGAAAAGGCAATGGCAAAATCAAACAAATTCTAAGGAATAGAAAAAAACTATAGCATAATCGATTAAGAACCCCATTCCTCCTCTTCCTTCTCCTCCCCTTCATCACCAAAAAAAAGTCAATGCAATCTTCTTTATGTATTTCAGTACACATAAATTTTGAAAAGGAAATCAAAAAATTATTCCTCATAATTTCCCAAAGAAAATTTCCCTTGTGGTACAAGGAACATTAGAGCTGGAGGAACTGAGTTCAAATCCCATCTCTGACATTTACCAGTTGTGCAATACTTAGTAAATCACTTCCCCTCTCTGGTTTTTAGGTCCTCAACTATAAAAAGTCTCTAAGTCTCTCAGGTACCTTACAAGTCTAAATCTTAATGCTTCTAATTTTTTTTAAAGTTGCCTTAAGACAGCAATTCATGCTGCAAACAAATCTTCTCTAAATAGAATTTGCTTTTTTAATTTTGTTTTTGCTAAGACAAAGAACAGAAGAAATATCTAGCTCCTTATCACTCCATTTGAAGTGATGGAGAATCAGTATTGACTTCTCTATCCTAGTCATTCATCTTCATTGTCCCTATCTCCTACCTTCCCCTAAGTAGTACAGGATTATAACCACCACAGTACCTCCTTAGTGCTCTGTGGGAAGCCATCAGCACTGAATTCAATAGCAACATTTACTTGTCCTTCCCCCAGACAGATATAAAGGTGCTTAAAGTACCAAACAACTTGAAAGGAAAGGAAATCCTAAATTCAAATATAATAATGCATCAAAAATTGTTTCCCTCCCTTTGTGGCCACCTCTCTTATAAACATGTACATTATCATCTAAAATCATCTTTCACTTATTATGGCATTTTTCAGGACTGGGAAAGTGCTAAGGGAAGAAATCTTAAACTGAAATTCCATTCAGCTTTGACTCTTAGTTCTATGTAACTCCACAGTCAGGGTAACTTCAGTAACAGTGGAACTAAAATCTTAAAGGTTAATAAAAATTGATGAATATGAAAGACAAGGATCTATATGTAATCTATAATCTCACACACATACCCATTTTAGCTTTGTTTTAAATATATCAGATATAAGTAAATCTATCAGATGCTTGTTTCAAAAATATCAAATCAGGAATTTATTCGAGTAATACTATTATACTTTCCTTAGACAATACAAATATCCTGGATGCTAGTTTCCTTGCTAGATTTTAATAATGAATTCTAAAAAGTCAATCAAATTCATCTTCCTACTTTCTCTCATAAATATAGTTATGAGATCTTAGATAATCTTTAATAAAAACATGGTTCCACTGACCATTTGTATTTCATATTTATTTCAATAAAACAGAATTCTAGGCATTAAATTCATTTCAAGAAATAGGCAGGCAGAGAGGGAAAAAATTCTATTTTTACTATAACTATTGACAGTAAATATGATAATGAATCATAACTATCTTTGGGTTATTTTGGTTTTCCATGGGGCAATATTTATTTTTAATTATAATCAGCTCTCGTCTAAAGAGCTTGTGTAAACCAATGGACATCCACATTTATCTGAATCCTCCAACCAGTTCTCAAACTAAATCCCTACTGGGCTAACAATTATTAAGTAATGATAATCACAGATTTTTTATACAGTCATCTTCTTATTCCTATAATTCAAATTTAAACTGTTCATCCAAGCATCTTATTATTTGATACTATAAAATTGTTTTATACTGTAATATACAATATTAACTTGATAATATTAATTAGGTTGAAGATGCTGGTTAAAAATGATATGCAACAAAGAGATAAATGTTTAAATCTTACTTCACACAACTAAAGACTACATACTTTCAGCAAGAAAGAATCAAGATTCCCAGTATGAGATTCACTAGTACACATTTAAAATGCCTGCAAATGTTAATCCCAAAAGCTAGAGCAACAAAAGAAAGATGTTCAGTCTCCTGGATCTGATGGTACAGAGAAAAATCAAGTATAAAGATAAAATAAAGATGGGGGTTAAAGGGGGATAAATATGTTGAATATTCAGAAAATATCACAGTATTTCAAGCACATAAGATTCATAACCTAAGAACCTAAACAACTAAAATGGGAATTATTTGCTTTCCATTGGTGTTAAGAGTCTAATCATTTCCTTAAACAGCTCTATCAACAATATGCAACCAAGACCACAGGAAGGATTCAGGAACAGTACAAGATAAATACTGGGAGTAACATAGATTTTTACACTATCTTTATTGAAACAAGGAGTTTTCTGTTAAGTTTTTGGTTTTTAGAAACCATCAGGTAATTCTGACACTAAAAAAGGTGGTTAACTGAGACCCAGAAAGCACTGATGAAAAAAGGGGATGGAGGGCATCACTGCATCAGTGAAGCATTTTTTAAATGGATAAAAGAGTATAAAAGGTAGTTCAGAATCCACAAAAGTAACCAGCAGCGTTGGTTTTATTACATTAAGTTTAAAATTTTGTCAAAGCTGCATATTATAGATATACAATTATACTCACACATACATATAACCCTCTTTTGCTGAGTTTTTATTATGTTTCTTTCACAAACATACCGGTGTTTATATTTGTTGATATATGTCCACTTCATTCATTTTATTTTTGTTTAAAAAGGAAAAAAAAGACTAACACAGCAACTCATTTTTATGATGGTAAAGAGCTAGATACTAAAATATCCAACAATGGAGGAATGCCTAAAGAAATTATGGTCTACAAAGTACTACTGTGCTATACGAAATGACAAAGGAAATGGTGTCAGAGAACTCTGGAAGACTTGCATGAACTAATACAAAGTGAAGTGAGCAGAACCAGAACAATTTACATTACAACAACACTATAAAAACACATAACTTTGAAAGATTTAGGAACCCAACGACTAACCATAATTCCCGAGGACAAATGATGAAGCATGAAAATATAGAATAAAACATACATTTTCAGATTTAGCAAAAATGTAAATTTGTTTATAAAATCTTCTGTTGGCATTCAAAGCCTTTCACAACCTGGTTCCTTCTTTCCACTATTCTTATACTTTACTCTCTTCCAAGTTCTTTACAATGCAGTAAAACTACCCTTCTTGTTCTCCCTTGCACAAGATACTCCATCTATAAATTCTAGGCATTTTCACTGGCTATTCCCAAATACTCTCCTTCCTCATTGCTACATTCAGGCTTCATTTCCTTTTTTTTAATTAACTTTTGTTTATTTTTAGTTTACATCATTCATTTACACAAGATTTTAAGTTACAAATTTTCTCCCCTTCTTTCCCCTACCAACCACTCCAGAACAGTAATCCCACTGTATACCCCCTCCCCCAATCTGCTCTCTCCTATATCCTCTCCCCCAATCTGCTCTCTCCTATATCCTCTCCCATCACCCCTCTGACTTTCCAATAGGGTAAGATGGATCTCCCTGCCCCAGGGACTATATATCTTATTTACCAGTTGCATGTAAATAATCATACACACACACACACATGCATGTGTATGTGTGTATGTATGTATGTATATATGTGTGTATATACATATGTGTATATACACATAAACTTTTTTTAAACATTTTATTTTAAAACTTTAAATTCTAGATTCTTTCCCTTCCTCCCTCGTCACCCATGCCCACTGGGAAGACAAGCAATTCAATACAGCTCGTATATGTGTAGTTATGCAAAATATCTCCACAATGGACATATTTTGAAAGACTATTTCCCTCCATCCTATCCCACCCCCCACTTATTCTATTCTCTACTTTGTCCCTGTCCCTTTACAAAAGTATGTGCTTCTAACAAGCCTCCCCCATCCCAACCTGCCCTACCCTCCAACATCCTCCCTGAAATACCCTTCCCCCCTACTCTCCTATAGGGCAAGATATCCAATTTAGAATGTATTTCATTCCTTCCCCAAGGCAAATTCAATTAGAGTAAGGTTGATCCACTTCTTTTTGCCTTCCTCTTCTTCCCCTCCATTGAACAGCTATCCCTTGCTTCTTCCATAAGAGACAATTAACCCCATTCTGTCTCTCCCTATCTCCTCTCATTACATACCTCTCCCACCTCTCAATTTCACATTTTAAAATACCATTTCCTTCCTATTCAATTGATCCTGTGCCCTCTGTCCATGCATACCTGTACACATATATACACACACATATGTATTCATAAACATATATACCTGCCTATATAGACATATGTGTATGTATACATATATATGTATATTTATATTCCTGTCAACTATCCTCACACTGAGAAAAGTTTCATAAGTTACAATTATCATTTTTCCATGTAGGCATGTAAATAGTTCAACTCTGATAAGTTCCTTATGATTTCTTTTCCCTGTTTACCTTCTCATGCATCTTATATTTGAATCTCAAACTTTTTATTCAGCTCTACTTTTTCATCAAGAATGCTTGGAAGTCCTCCACCTCACTGAATGACCATATTTTCCCATGAAACATTATACTCAATTTTGCTGGGTAGGTGAGTCTTGGTTTTAATCCCAGCTCCCTTGATCTCCAGAATATCATATTCCAGGCCCTTCAATTCCTTAACGTAGAAGCTGCTAGATCCTATGTTATCCTGATTGTTTCCACAATATTCAAACAATATTCAAACTGTTTCTTCTTGGCTGCTTGTAATATTTTCTCATTGATCTGGGAACTCTGGAACCTGGCAATAATATTCCTAGCAGTTTTCTTTTGGGGATCCTTTTCAAATGATGATCAGTGAATTCAATTTCTATTTTGCCGTCTGGTTCTAAAATATCAGGGCAACTTTCCTTGAGAATTTCTTGAAGGATGATTTCTAGGTTCTTTTTTTGATCATGGATTTCAGGTAGTCCAATAATTTTTAAATGATCTCTCCTGGACCTATTTTCCAGGTCAGTGGTTTTTTTCAAGGAGATATTTCACACTGCCTTCTATTTTTTCATTTGTTTGGATGTTTAATAATATCTTAATTTCTCATAAAGTCATTAGCTTCCATCTACTCCAATCTAATTGTGAAAAAATTATTCTCTTCAGGGAGCTTTTGAGATTCTTTTTCCATCTGGGAAATTTGTCTTTTTAAGGCATTCCTCTCCTCATTGGCTTTTTGGGCCTCTTTTGCCATTGAGTTAGTCTATTTTTTAAGGCGTTATTTTCTTCAATCAGGTTGTTGACTCTTTTCATGATTTTCTTGCATCATTCTCATTTCTCTTCCCAATTTTTCCTCCACTTCTCTTATTTGGTTTTAAAAATTCTTCTTAAGCTCCTCTACAGCCTGTACCTAATTTATATTTTTCTTGGAAGCTTTTGGTGCAGGAGTTTTAACTGTGTTGTTGTCTTCCTCCCATTCCATGCTTTGATCCTTTTTGTCCCCAAAAAAGGAATCTAAAGTTGGATTACTGTGCTTGCTTTGCTTCCTTTGTCCGCTCATGTTGCCAGTCAATTAACTTGACTTTTGAGTTCTTTGCCACAGTAGAAGTCTGCTTCCAGAGGGAAGAACTTTGTCCCAAATCACTGAGGTTTTCGCAGCTGCTGGAGCTATTAGGAGGGTCTCTACAGCCCCCGCCAGCTTTGGCTCACTGGTCACACACTTCAGGACCACCACCCAATATCATGATCCCAATCCAGGCAGGTTAAGGCAAGAACACTTAGCCTCTAAATGATCCCTTGCCCCACCCCCCACAATCTGCAGGGCGGGAGCTCTGAAGCAGCCATGTGGAGGCAGCTGCACAGCTGCTGCTTCCGCTGCTTCTGGCTCTGAGGGCAGAGGGCCAGACCTGCTCCTCCATCCTCTCCAAATTGAGCCAAGTTCCAATGACCTTTCACTTTGTCTTTGGCATTTATGGGTTGATAAGTTTGGAAACCACCACAGCTGCCAGTGATCCACTCCCCCAAATGCTCCAGCCATGGCTGGTTGAGCCACCCTGGGGCTAAAACTGCAGGTTCATGCTGGGATGGGCTTGGCTCCCAGCGTGCTGTAATGAACCCTTCCTGTCAGCCTGCCAGGCTGCCTTCAGGGGGAGATTTGTTTCTCTGTCACTTTGGAGGTTCTGGAGCTCTAAAATTCATTTAGAGTCATATTTAATAGGTGTTTGAGGTGGTTATGGGGGGAGCCACAGAATTTTCCCGCTTCTATGTTGCCATCTTGACTCTGCCCCCTTAGACTTCATTTTCAACCCCCAGCTAAAGTCTTATTTCTACAGGAAGCCTCTCCTAATCTCCATTAATGCCGGTGCCTTCCCACTATTGATTATCTCATGTTATTTTCCCATTACACTGGCATAAACAGAATACATTATAACCAAGGAAACCAACAAACAAGCAGTAGTAAGGACATCAAAGAGAGAAATGATCAAAAAATAAAAGGCTGATCACATGGCAAGAATGATGTATAACTAATAGACACCTCATGAATTCTACTGATATTCTTGCAATGTCAAGATGACGCAAAGAAGACCCTACATAAATGGTATGGATCTGCTGGACAGGACTGTGGGACATGGACTAGAGTTGCCCAGAATGAATGGACACAGGTAGGTTGTGAGCTGCATAGATAAAGGGAATACCCACTCCCTTGATATCATAGATCCACTGGAGTATTTCTTACATCCAACAATTTCTAACATTTCTCTCTATCCTTCTGTTTGTATACCTCTGTACTAGATTATTATAATTATTAGTTATTATTATTGTTGTTATTATTATTATTATCATTATTAGTTGACTTGGTTTAGAATATTTTGTAAAGTTCTTTAGAATATTCCCCTATTTTATTCTCTGCAATGGATTTTAAAAATAAACTTCAGGGAGGAGCCAAGATGGCAACATAGAAGCCCCAAGGTTTTGAAGCTCCGCACACAGCCACCTCAAATACCCATAAAATATGACTCTAAACAATTTTTAGGGCTCCAAAACTCAACACAAAAATACAGAAAAACACATCTCCTGCTGAAGGCAGATCAGCATAAAGAGCTCATTGCAGCACTGGGAGCCAAAAGCAGCCCAGCCTGAAAGTGCAGTGTGGCAATGGGGGCAGCCAGGACAAGCCACAGCAGGACCATTCAGGAAAATGGATCAGCAGCAGCTGTGGCAGTTTCCAGACTTATTAAGCCATAAGAAACAAGGAATAAGTGAAAGGTCAGTGGAATTCAGCTAAATTTGGGAGAAAAAAAAGGTTTGGCCAAACTGCCTCCAGGGCAAGGAAGTGGCAGAAGCAGTGGCCCTGCAGCAGTTTCCACCTGGCTGCTTCAGAGCTCCTAGCCTGCAGACTGCAGGGAGGGGTCAAGCAAACACTCAGATGCTAAGTGCTCTTGCGTTGAGTGTCCTGGATCTGGATTGTGGTCTTGGGTGGTGGTCCTGAGGTGCGGTTTCAGTGAGCCAAAGCTGATGGGGGCTGCAGTAGGTTCCCAATAGCTCTGGAAACTGCAAAAAAAAAAAAAAACCAGCAATTTGGGACAGAGCTTTCCCCCCTGAAAGCAGAGTTCCACAGAACTAAAAAAATCAAGCAATTCACTGGCAACATGAGCAGGTAAAGGAAGTAAAGTAAGAACAGCAACCAAACTCTAGAATCCTTTTTTGGAGACAAAAAGGATCAAAGCATGGAATGGGAGGAAGAAAACACAGTCAGAACTCCCACAGCAAAAGCTTCCAAGAAACATGAAGAATGCCTATGAGCCACAGATCAGCTTAAGAAGGATTTTGAAAACCAAGTAAGAGAAGTGGAGGAAAAATTGGGAAGAGAAATGAGAATGATGCAAGAAAATCATGAAAAGAGAGTCAACAACCTGACTGAAGAAAATAACACCTTAAAAAATAGATTAACTCAAATGGCAAAAGAGGCCCAAAAAGCCAATGAGAAGAATGCCTTAAAAAGTTGACTTTGCCAGATGGAAAAAGAATCTCAAAAGCTCACTGAGGAAAATAATTCCTTCAGAATTAAAGTGGAGCAAATGGAAGCAAATGACTTTATGAGAAATCAAGATACTATTA
>JAQQSW010013945.1:0-12206 GCA_028646575.1 Pseudocheirus occidentalis
CCTCTCCTGAATAAAAAACCACTAACACATCCCAATTCAGGATGACCATGTCACAAAACGTTATGACTTCCATTTATTAGAATGTATATGTGCAAAAAGAGTTCCTTGGATGTAAATGTAAATTGACAATGACCAGAGCAGGGTCTATTTATATTTTATGGTCTCAGGATGTCTGTTTTGCTCTCATGTGGAGTAAGTCCTAAGATATGGTGAATCTCTCCTCTGGTCTTTGAAGTTGCCAAGAGGGAAAGACATTTTTGAATCAATCAAAGCAGTTTGCTTGATTAATTCAGATTTTTGTCCAAATTATGATATTTAATGATTACCATTTCCCCATTTTTCGTGAAGAACAAATCTATGGGATTTAGTTCTAAGAATAAAGGAGTGTGGGGAAAAAAATCTCTCTCCTTGTTAGCTTTTCCAGTATCCTTATCTAGGTGAATTCAGTTTTTTCCCCACTTCCTGAATATAGGAGGCACTAAGGATTATAGTTGAAGAGTTGGATATCCTCATATATGTAAATCAATTGCAATACAAGCAAGAGGAGAAGGCTGCAAGGGGGATCAAGGTAGCACAATGAGGATACAGAACAATAAGCTAAAACTGTAGCAGTTCCTGTGCAGGTCCAGATTCTTGGGAAAGCTGTCTGCATCTGATGTTGTCTTTTTCAGGTTCCTTGGCTCAGATGTTCACTCAGGAGTAGGCGTATTCACAAGCTGGAATAGTCAGGCAGGCATGACAGGGGCTCCCAGAAACATAGGATTTGACGCCAAAGGAACATAGAAATGGTTCAGTTTCCCAGCCATACAAGGGTAGGCTCAAATAGTATCACAAATAATTCCGTTTTCTAGCCATACAAGGCTAGACTCAAACAATACTATAAAGTTTTCCTCACAGTTACAAAATTGCATAATTACATTAAGTTAGGTATAGATTAACTTCTTAGGTGGTTCACAATATACTTACTAGTTTTGGGATGGGAGATTGCATGTCAGTAAGATAACCAAGAAAACTTACGCATGAACCATACAAATTAACAGAATCATTATTACCAATCCCAGGGACCTATTTTAAACAGTGCCTTTTTGAATCCCAGATGCCTCATGTAGTTAGACAATTCAGAAAGGGAGTTCTGTTTTTGTGGTTCAGATCTAGAGGTTCCCAGATAACTTGGACTTAACATAAATTAGTACAATCACTTAAAATTGGTTCCATATTTCTAAAACTTCAGAGAATTTTCAGTTCATTTATTATTTGTTATTTCCATCTTTACTGAAATTCTGTTTTCTTTCTTTAAAAACAATTTGAATTTATCCTGGTGTTAAGAGGAATAATCACTAAAACTTTATGAAAAAAATTAATTGGAAAGTTTTAAATGATATCTTCTTTTTGCTTAAGCAACAATAAACCTTTAAAATTGGAATTCATTAAAGTAAGTTAGTGTCCTTGAGTAACATAAATTCCCAAAGTATTATTACAGATTAAATTCCTAGATACTTACAGAATTCCTGGATATCACAAACTTTAGTCTTAAGCAGTTTACATAACTTTCTGCACATGTTCTAATTCTAGATGAAAAATAATTTTAGATTTCCCAGTAAGATAACACAAAAGAGCTCATATCTTTTACTGACTACTTGCTTTGACCATAGAAGATTTGCTATAGAAGGGAAAAAAATCAGGGAGATATGACATTCCAAATATGACAGGATGAAACAACCTTGAATTTTTTAATTCAGATAGAGTCACATTTATCCAATCATTTACCTTGCAGTTAGACTTAGGAATAGGTGGGAAACATTCCTTTTCAAAGGAGCCATGTGGGTAAACTGAGCAAGAAGGAGTCCCATCCCAGACAGAGGCTAAGATTGCCCCTTCAGCTTGTCCCAAATGCAGACTTCCCCCTGTTAACAGTACAGGACCACATTCCCTCTGAGTAGTTTGTGGCATTTCTCTCAGATACTGATTTAATGAAGAAAACTATATTCAAATTCAAACCCAAACTACATTAATTATGGTCCAAAGTGTCTTTTACCTTAAACAGCAATTTTTACCAATGGTTAGAAATCCCTTCTACTTATTTCACATAGACTTGCAACTTTTAAGCAAACCAGATTCATTGTTTAGGGACTATATATCAAAAACAAGTTCCTTTCCTGTGGCTGATGACCTAACTTTTACAAATGGTTTCTAGGGACACCTAACCTTTCCTTTCCATACTCATGAGCAATTTTAAGTTTTACACAACTTCCTTTTAAACAAAGACAAACTTGGGTGTTTATGAATTCCCAAATTACAATACCTTAAAATATTATGATCATTTTTCTGTTCCTTTGACAATATAATTCTCAATTTTAAAACTTTTAAACTTTATAAGAGAAACTACTTCTGTTGCAACATAGATAATACAATGGTATACACAATTATTGCATTCTTAAATTTAAACTTTGACATCAAAACCAATCAATTACCAATCTGGTGACCTTCTACACAGCCAATCAACTTATCACTAGAAATCATTGTAATGGTAATGGAATTTTAAGATCCCCCGTATTGGCTTGGTTTGGGGGTTGAGTGTTAAAACCCAGAGCTTGTGAATCCCACTTGTGGGATGGACTTGTTGATGTGAAGAGAGAGGGATGAACTGGGAGGAGATGGTGCCATGGATTTAGAGACAGGTCCAAGCAGAGAGAGGCCAGAAGAGGTTTTGGGGAGCAGTATTGTGGAAGCAGAGAAAGAGGAGAATTGCCGCAGCCAGAGTTGCTGAGAGACAGCTGAGGACCAGTTGGAGTTGCCCAGTACTTTTGAGCTCCACCTGGAGCTACCAAGAACTGAGGAGGCACGGTTGTGATGCCAGTGTTTTGTCTGTCTGTTTTGATACTGTTTTGCCAGATTTGTCTGCTGGTGAAGGACAGTGCTGTTGTTGCAGAGGTCCTAGAACCTTGCTGTTGGTTCAGAAGCCCTGAATAAAGCTTTTCTTGCTGTATGTGTACAGAAATCCTGGAAGAGGGTCTTGCTGATGTTTTCAGGGGTTCTGGGACTGTTCTGCCAGTAGAGAGTGAATTAATGAGGACACTGGCAATGTATATTACAGCTTTGTTAAGTTTTGTCTCCCCAGGAGCAGAAATTGCTGAGAATTTGCCTAGCATCAAGATGAAGAAGAGACCTCACCTTGGGTATTAAATGCTGTGATGATACCTTAAACTTGTTGTAGCTTAAGGGTAGATGACCTTTTGTGCTCTCCACTGCGTCTTCTGAGAAAGTGCTTGGCATTGATTGATAATTGTAATTCATTTGTGATCCAGGAGTGGGAAACTTTTGACTTTTTGTGCTCTGTGACTGATCAAATGAATGTACTTTGTTTGTGATTTGGAAACTAATCTCTATTTGAGAAGAGAGACTTTGTGACTGACCAAATATTCTGTCCAGGGGTAGAGTAGTACTTTTTGATTGAATTGAAAACTTGCTAAATTACTGAGTTCCACTGTATTTTTATTTTTCTCTGTTCAGTGAATGTTTTTGCCTTAATTTTTCACTGAATAAGATAGCTACTATGCTGGTATTCCAAACCTTTGAAGTTGCCATTGCTTGGCATTACAACCATTTACATTCTGGAAACCTTCAAAGTAACATAAATACATCCTTAGATGGAGTAAGCTTGAAAGCCACATCCCTCTATTTTTTTTAGAGCTTTTCATTTACTTAAAGCCACATCCCTCTATTTTTAGAGCTTTTAATTTACTTAATAAGAATTATACAAAACACATTTCCAATTCACCTTGCGCAGAGAATCATTCATTTCCTCATTTATAATGTGGAAACTAAAACTTTATATTTCCATAATAGCCAAAATCTTAAATATCAGCAGTATTTTTTATTACCTGTTTGTAACCCAAATATAGCAGCTTTAAATGATCAAGTTTATAACATAAAAACACAATTCACATACGACACAATCCAGGTAAAAGAAATTGCTGTCATACCATTCCTACTTTAAAATGTTTTTTTTTTCAAATCTCACTAGCTAAGCAGACTTTAAGAAACATAATACAAATTTAGAAAGATGGCAACAACATAACAATGAATGTTAAATGACATCATATGACATACAAAATAATTGACCTTATCACTCCTGTCATTCAAAACCCACTTCAAAGTAAGAGAGATAATAATGTTTTGTCCAGCACATGCCAGTTATTATATTAAGCATTTTACAATCATTATACAATTTTAATCCCATAACACTATTATTTTTCCCTTTAAAAATTCAGGAAACAGATCAAACAGAAAAAAAATACAGTTTTGTAACTGTAACAGAGAAGTATAGTGTTTACTTGGAGCAGAGACTGGCTTCCCATTGATTTTTCTTGGAAGCAGGGCTTAGGGAGTGTTCTCCACAGGCCTAATTCATCAACCTCCCCCTTTCCAACAACTGCAAAATGTACAGAGCCTGGAGCTATTTGCAGATACTGGACTGGGGTTGCAGAATGTACATGACCTGGGTGACATCTCCAAGCTTTGCCTAGAATGGTGGACTACAAAGTACCCAGGGGCTCAGGCTGTTAGGTAGGGCCACTGCCAGTCTGTGAATATTATCCCTACAACCATTATCTTCTCTTATTTGATCTGGGATGAGAAGTGTTAGCTGCTAAACTTATGGTCCTTAAAGAAAGATTCCCAGAGACATTTAACTGACATTTAACTCCAGGGAGGGAGTGGGGAATGCTGAGCAGGTGGGTATTTTAATATTCCAGTTTCTCCAGCAATCCCAATATATTCAATTTCAATCTCTTTAATGATTAATTCTCAGAATCTGCTAAGATGTTTTTAGCTATATCTAACTTTTCATTGTTATTCCAGGTAGGTCAGACCAGAAACCACAAGGAAAAAAGCAGCCTTTAGAAATCTTTGACTGCCAGTTATATCTAACAAGATAACAAACTCATTCACGGAACACACAACACAGACTCAAAGACACTGGCAGACAACTGACAAAATGCAAATACACAGTCCACATTTAAGTAGCAAAAGGAAAAGGGTGAATTTGAGGCTTGTTATCAACCTTTTGCTTGGAACACCTCTACAGTTAGTAGCCTGGCTTGTTCACCCACTTCAGGACCAGGGCCTTTGAAGGAAGGGGAAGGGAGGAGGCTATAACAGCATAAAAGAGTAGCTATCCTGAGGACTAGGGCAAGTAGGGGAGGGAGAAGGCAGGGGAAGAGGGTATCCTCCCCAGGATCAAACCCTTTAAGGGAAAGAAGGGAGACTATTGGGGAAAAGGGGAAGGAAGATGCTGAAATCCAAGATTTTGCAAGCCTTAAAGGAAAAGGCTGTGGCCTTTTGTTCTTGCTCAGCTTCAAAAATGAAAACATTCCCTCTCCTGGTAGTTAATGGAGCACTAATGCTGGCAATAATTTTCCTAAGACCAATCTCCAAAGGGGATCTAATTAATTACAAAGATATTGCAGGGCCTAAATTCCTTCAGAGGAGACCTAGTTAACACAGAGAGATCCCAGGTCAAAGGGGATCTAGTTAATACAGAGACCTTTAATATGAATTGATGCCAACCCCTGAGCTATATTTAAAGGAATTTCAGACTTCAACCAAACTAGTGGGAAGTTCGTTGGAAGCTGAGAATAGAAGAACTTACCAGCCTCATCAATGTCAAGATTTCAGGAAGAATGAATCCTGGGGCACCTGAATCATTAACTTTGATGAACTGAGGTGCTGTTCAGCTGTTCAGTAGTCCTAATCTGAATCATGGCACCATTACTGTTGAGGTCTACAAAAGGTTTGGTTAAAGGAGACAAACAAATAGTAATACAAAATTACATTATTTATTCATTATTGCCTTAAGGGCTAGCACTATTTGTACAAAGAATGCAGCACTAAAGTTCTGACTGAGGAACAGAGGAATCATAAGACTTTTTATACATTTTTAGAACCATCCCAATTCAGGATGACTATATCACAAAACTTTTTGACTCCCATTTGTTACCGTCTATATGTGAAAAGGAGTTCCTTGGTTGTAAATGCAAATTGACAATGACCAGAGCAGGGTCTATTTACATTTTATGGTCTCAGGATGTCTGTTTTGCTCTCATGTGGAGTAAGTCCCAAGATAAGGGGAACTTCACCTCCGGTCTTTGAAGTTGCTGACACAGGAAAAGGCATTTTTAAATCAAGCAAAGCAGTTTGCTTGATTAATTCAGACTTTGGCAAAAATATGATATTTAATAATTATCAGGGTCTAGTACGAAAATTCAGATTTTTTGTTAAATTTTCATAATAAGGTTTCAAAATCGGATAAGGGTTTCACATATAAAATTGTATTAATAATTTCAAAGAAAGTGAAATTATTTTTCATTTTCAAAGTATCTGATAATTTTAAAAGACAAGAGTTTATTTTAAAAGTTAGACCCTCATGAATATATATAAAATACATATATGAAATATATATATAATATATCTATATACACATACACATATTATAAATTGCTTTTTGGAGGGGGGAATGCAGGGGAATTGCAGTAAAGTGACTTGCCCAAGGTCACACAGAAAGTAAGTGTTAAACATTTAAGGCTGGCTTTGAACTCAGGACCTCCTGACTCCAGGACTGGTGCTCTATTCACTATACCACCTAGTCCTCCCATGAATATTTTTTTTTAACATTCTTATATCAGGTACAGGGTTTAAGTAAAGATAAAAATAGGAACTAGTATATTAAAAAAGCAACCAGAAATTCTCTGAAGTTTCAAGTCTGGAAAACCAAATTTAAGAGACGGTGCTGAATTGTATTAAGTCTTATAACTAGCAGATTTTAGCAGAATTATTTAGGAGCCTCTACAAGTGATTTGAAACCAGAGAAGCAGAGTTCCCTTCACAGTTGCACCAAGAATGAAAGCCAATTTCAAAATGTACAAGAGAAGATATCCAGGGACTGGAGGATTACCTGGCACGTCTGGAACTCAAAATGTGCTGATTAAATGGACATTGGGAGTGGATGACTAGAATACAAGGAGACATGATATTAATTTATGTTTAAGTTCTCTTGGTTACTTTAGTGGCACTTCTCAAAATGTTCCATTCTGAGCACTCTAAGTAGTTTGATCTGTAACCTGACTTAAGAAATTCTGATTATGAGTATGTAAAAAACCTTATAGATTTGGCTTATAGATAAGTGATCCATGGGGGAAGTAGGTTGTCTACTCCCCATAAATCAAAAGGGGAATATGGTGTTATTTGTAGAAGGTAATACTTGAGCTGAGTCTTGAAGGAAGTGAGCAGTTTTCAGAGGTGGAAGTGGGAGGGAGTGAAATTCAGACATGGGAAATGCTCTGAAGTAGGAAAAACTGTTTAGGACTTTAAAAATTATCCAGAAGGGTTTATATTTAATCCTAAAAGTAATAGGGAGCCATTGGAATTTATTGATCATGAGAGGGGCATGTTGAGACTTGAGCTTTAGGAATATCATTTGGGAAGCTGGTAGGTGGCACAATGAATAGAGCATGGGCCCTGGAGTCAGGAGGACCACAGTTCAAATTCAGAATAAGACATTTTATACTTACTAGCCATGTGACCTTGGGCAATTACTTAACTCCAATTGCCCTGCCCTCCCCCTTCCAAAAAGAAGCAAAAGAAAAAGAAATATCACCTGGGAGTCTGTGTGGAATACAGATTGGAATAGTGAGTCTTGAAAGAAGATCAGTCAAGATTCCTTTGCAATTAAAATTCCTTTGCAAGAGGTGATAAGGCAGTTGAAGTGAACTAAAGTGGTGGCTATGAATTCTAAGAAAGCTTTGTGACAGGCATTGAGTAGAAATGTCAAAATTTGACAATTGATTGGTGTGCATTAAAATTAGGCAAAAAAAAGTGATTAAAATGGCCATAATATTTGACCCAGAGATCCCATTACTAGAAAACATATCCCTTGAGGAGGTCAAAGACAGAAACCTCCCACATACACCAAAAGATTCACGGCAGCACATACAGTAGCAAAGAATAAGAAAGAAAGTAGGTTCTCATCAACTAAGGGAAATGCTGAAGAAATTGTGGTATTTGAATGAAACCATGCTATGAGAAAATTTGGAGAATGCAAAGAATTTGGAGAGGAACTGGAAGATTTTTATAGTAAGATACAGAGTAAAATCCAAAGAACTAGGAAAACAACATACCCAGTGACTATATGGAAAGAACAACAATAACAAAGAAACTGAACAATGTGGAATTAGGACGATTAATTGGTCTCAGGGAAGATACTGGGAAATTCACTTCCCTACTTTTTCTTGCAGAGGGAGGGCACTATGAGTGCAGACTACTACATAATCTGTTAGATTCAACTGATGTTTCTTAGTTTAACCAAAATATTTTGTTTTTTCTCTCTGTGTTCTTATTCTTTGTTACAGAAACCACTCACTGGATAGGGGAGGAATATATTTCACAATGAAAGGGGCATAAACACAAAAGAGAATAATAAAATGTGAAATAAAAAAAATCAAAAGAAGATGATATCTGAAAACAAGATTTGGATTTCCTGTCACTTAAAATATAAGAATGATAAACTTTTAGACCACTGGGCTGCAATTCCCCAACAGGGGAGAATCTGCCAGAGCTTGTATACCATATACACAAACTTTCAGAAGTTTATATTCAAGGTTGGAATTCAGTCTTTTGGATCAAGGCTTAAATATAAGAACAAAAGGTTCTTTCAGTCAGAAATCTAAGGATCTCACAAATCTGATCAGGAAGGCATTACAGTAGAGAAAAGAAGGGAAATGAGAAAACTATTCTTGCATGTCTGCCAAGCCAGATTCCACAAAAAACTACCAGAAGACACAAAAGAGGAATTTTTGACATAATTTCCCATAAACACTCACGACTAAGAGTATTAAAGGCGTCGGTCAAATCTACAAACATTGTGTACATTTCTTGATGGCATGTTTGCCTAGGTCATAGATAACTGACAATGCTCTCATGCCTTCCCAGTCACCAATGGAGTGGAATGTGGCTGTGTGCTTACTTCAGTGCTTTTTAGAATGATGTTTTCAGCCTTGTGGTCAAGTGTTTTCAGTGAGGATGAACACGGCATCAAGGTCAGCTACAACACTGACGGTAAATTCTTCAATTTGAAAAGGCTACAAGCCAAGATCAAAATGAAGGGAATGATGGTGGATGATTTTCTGTTTGCAGATGATTGTGCTCTCAATAAAACCTCTGAAGCTGAGACACAACAAAGTACTGATCAATTCTCTGCTGATTGTGCTAATTTTGGCCTAACAACATCAAGAAAACATAGGTGCTCCATCAGCCACCACCATCATCCATATGTGGAATCACTGGTTACAGCAAATACAGAAGTTTTGAATGCCATGGGTAAGTTTACTTACCTTGGTAGTGTACTTTTCAGGGATGTACACATTGATAACGAGGTTGAGGAACGCATTGCCAGAGCTAGGTCATTGTCTGGGAGGCCCTGAAGGAAAGTATGTGAGAGAAGAGACTGATTAGCAAATGGAAGGTCTATACAGCTGTTGTACTGATCTCATTGTTGCATACCTGCAAAACCTGGACAATCTACCAGCACCATGCCAGGAAACAGAATCACTTCCATCTGAATTGTCTTAGGAACATTCCGAAGATCACCTGGCAGAATAAGGTACCAGACACTGAGGTCCTTACTAAATCTAAACTGCCAAGCATTCAAACTCTGCTTCAGAGAGGGCAATTCTGATTGACTGGCCACATTGGTTGAATGCAAAACATATATTTGCCAGAAAGACTGTTTTCTGGAGAACTCACACAGGGCAACTATTCACATGGTCGTCAGAAAGAAGCAACACAAGGACACTCTCAAGATACCTCTCAAGAACTTTGGAACTGATTGTATGACATAAGAAACACTGGCATAGGAGCACTCAGCATGCCTTGCCCATGTCAGAGAAGGTACTGTGCTCTATGAGCAAAGCAGCATTGAAACAGCTCAAAGGAAACACAGGATGTGCAAATTTGGAGAAAAATCCACCCAAAATATTCACACGGACTATGTGTGCCTGAACTGTGGTAGAGCATTCCAAGCTCATATTGGTTTGATCAGTCACAGTCAGACACACTGAAACTTGACTTTAGCATAGTGATATCATTTTGGTCCTCTTTGAGAACAAAGGGCAACAACCCAATCAACCAACCAACCAAGAATGTATTGGTGAGAGGACCAAAACTTCATGGGAGGTGATACCCAAGAAGAAAGCCAGAAATAAAGCCCATCATCTCAGATATTAATACATATATGAGTAAAATATATGAAAAGGTTAACTTTGACTTTCCAATACTGCTAACCAAATTCAAACTCATACGTAGATAGAATTCATGACTGGAAAATTTCCCTTTATGAGTAGTTCTTAATCAAAAGGAGAAGCAGAATAGAGTCTTATATTAAGAAGACATGTTCATGTGAGGGAATGTAGAAACTGGAAGCGGAAGCATGGCAGAGAATGTTTGGGTGGGGAATCAACTGAGGTAGAAAGGGAAGGAATATTGTCATAGGAGGTTCCACAGATGACATAAGAGAAGAAAAAAATAATGCTCAATGCAACATAGTAAAATGTGAAAAGGCAAAAACAAGGGCATTGATTGCATGAGATTCTGCTCAGGAATTTGCTAAACCCAGTGTAATTTGCTTGTTACCTTTTAGCATTTCATTATTACTCACCTGAATTCATTCTACTGATTCCTGATACTGACCCTGAAGATTTTCCAGAGAGACTAGAACCAGACCATGAATTAGATGGAGGAAAATCCTTGCCTGGATTGGGAAGTATGCCATTTCTAATAGTTATCCCTAGGAGGAAACAAATAAAAAGTAATGTTTATATTTCGTCTTTCATAATGGTTCAGAAAAGCAATAACATAAAACCTGAACAATTAAACATTACCTATAAAACCAACCATGAAACCTGCAAAGTCTCATCGATATTTATCTCCACCGTGCTTCTTTGGATGAGTGTATATATTTTACAGATGCGCTTTATTGTCCAAAGAAAATATGGGAGAATGATATGCAGGTTTGACAGAAACCTAGCTGGATGGTGATTAGATTTGGATTCAATAGATGTAGACAAAAATTGAGAGCAAGAAAGAGTGAGCCATGACAGAAATAGATGTTAAGTAATTTGCCAATGGTTAAATAGCATTTGCTATTGTTTGGTCATTTTTTAGTCATGTCTGACTCTTCATGATTCCTATTGGGGTCTTCTTGGCAAAGACACTGGAGTGGTTTGCCATTTCCTTCTCCAGTTCATTTTCCAGATGAGGAAACTGAGGCAGAGTTAAATGACTTGTCCAGGGTCACACAGCTAGTAAGTGTCTTAGGCCTGATTTGTACTCAGGAAAACTCATCTTTCTGGTTCCAGGTCTGGCACTCTATCCATTGGGCCACCCAGCTGCCCCTAGCTAATATGTGTCCAAGGCTGCACCTTTGAATCTTCTTGAATCCAAGACTGACCTCCCATGCATATCGCCTCTCTCTGCTTTTGATTGTCTGCCTGATTCTCTGACTCAATATACTTAACCCAAATTGGTAACCACCCAGATCAACTTATATTTGATCCATATAAAGAAAAAGAGCAGTTTATAATTATTCTCATGACTGATGTCTAATGTCTATGAGTGGGCTGCTGGGTGGTACCATGGACAGAGTTCTAAGCCTGGAGACTGTAAGACTTACCTTCCAGAGTTCAATTCTAGTCTCAGGTACTTACTAGCTGCATAACCATGGACAAGTCACTTAATCCTGTTTACTTCATTTTCCTCATCTGTAAAATAAGCTAGAGAAGGAAAAGGAAAACTATTATAGCATCTTTGCTATTATAACATTTATATATAAATCCCAATAGTGTCACAAAGCATTGAATGTGACTGAAAAATGACTGAATGAGAAAAATGTCTATTACTATTTCCTAGCTAAAATATTATTTCTCAAGAGGCTGAAAGGCAGACAACTTATATATGTACACTGGAAAACTCTTCTGAAGATTTTTCTAAACTGACTAGAAGACAAATCTTTCCTTTATTCTTTTTTTTTTTAATTTTAATTTATTTTCTTGGTTACATCATTCATTTCCACAAGGTTTTGAGTTACAAATTTTCTCCCCTTTTTGTCCCTACCCCCCAGCCCAGAACATTGATCACACTGTAAGACCCCTCCCACA
>JAQQSW010013946.1:0-12206 GCA_028646575.1 Pseudocheirus occidentalis
GAAGGCTTGGGAATGTGGGTGTCCACTGCATTAACTATATGTATCAACTTTGTGACCATTATAATGACTTTGGCTTTCTGGTTTTGGGACTTATCCTTCTGGTTTTGGGACTCAGTGTTATGGTTTCTGAATAAAGACCTTGGTTCTGCCTTCCATGTGGAGAGTTTGCTATATTTTGTGATCCAAAACTACACCAACACATTCATAACCTTCATAGGTGTTGTGAATGTCTCATTATTGATACACAGGCCCAGAGCTCTATCTCCACACAGCACTTCTTAAATTGTGGGTCTTGAAAATTTTTCTTTCTTTCTTTCTTTCTTTCTTTCTTTCTTTCTTTCTTTCTTTCTTTCTTTCTTTCTTTCTTTCTTTCTTTCTTTCTTTCTTTCTTTCTTTCTTTCTTTCTTTCTTTTTTCCTTCCTTCCTTCCTTCCTTCCTTCCTTCCTTCCTTCCTTCCTTCCTTCCTTCCTTCCTTTCTTTCTTGAAAGCAACTGCGGCTAAGTGACTTGCCCAAGGTCAGACAGTTAGTTCCTGTGTTAAGTGTCTGAGACCGGATTTGAACTCAGGTCCTCCTGACTCCAGGGCTGGTGCTCTATCCACTGTTCCTGACCATACAACAACCAAAAATTTATTAAAAATCAAAGGTGTAATGAATCCGAGGTGTTTCTGGCAGGGCTTGCTCCCAATGCATCCTATCACTTCACTTCAGAACACTATGTGCATGCCCTCAGGCCATGCAATGCCAATGAACATCACAGATACACGGAAAAGGGGTTGTGAAAAAGTTTAGAAGCCCCAAATTCTATAGCACCTCTTAGCTTCCTCTAACTCTTTTCCTGTTGTGTTACAACCTTTTTTCCCCCTGTGACTAATTCATCAGATTACATATTCTCCTGTAGAAACAGCCTGCAGTTTCCAAAGGCTCTTCTGGAAGGTTCTTAGTCACCTTGTGCTTTGGCTACCCTCCTGTTCAGGCACAAAGAACTGTAGGATTGGGAGCTGCATGCTTCTCGAGGGACAAGTCCAAAAATTAGCTGCCCAGCTAGGAGCAAATCGCACAGAATGTAGCAACTTGGAGTTCCAGCTGATGCTATTCTGTTTAAGAATCCCACGTGAATAGTGTTTTATTTTCCTTAAACATCTTAAAACACAACCTTCAAATGAGTTTTATCATATTTCTTCATGGTAATAAAGTTGTCCTTAGGCTAGTTTTCATCTGGTTTTCTTGGCATTTTTTCCTCTCTCCACTTCTTGTGCCCCATCCCCATCCCCATCCCCAACCCCACCCGTCTTCTGGTAATTATAAAAAGAAGGTTCTGAGACATATTTTCTTGACTGGTACAGAGAAATACAACAAATAGATTCTTCTTTACCACGAAATTCCACTAATAGGAGAGGAAATAAATTTCATTGTGAGAGATTAAAGGACTTTTTTCAAGTCTAGTGACATACTTAACCCATCTGCCCCCTCTTAAGAAATTATAAATAAATATTTGAGATTTAGCTATAGATTTAGTCACAGGCTGGACTTTTCTAAGATCAAGGAAAATACCATATGAGTTTGTGTGCTTTTATATAAATGTCTTTTTATAAGAGTAATAAATCAGCAGTTGATTCAGGTATGCTGGGAGATTTGGTTTTTATTAGAGTTAAGAAATGAAGTAAATCTATTACTATTCAAAAGTTCCCCAATATATGTGTGTCTATGAACGTGTGTTATATGTGTGTGTATACATATATATATATATACACATAAACACAACTCATACAGGTATATGCATACATACACATATGTGTATAGATAGATACATACATACATAGGGATTGGGCCTTTGATTTCATTGGTTAGGGAAATCCCAGGTGATAAAACTCCTTCTACCAATGCACACTGACACCTTCTCTGTAACATCTATCTGTTCACACACATGTGTATGTATACATACATATACGACATACACGCAATGTATGCATCCGTGTTTATATATACATATGCAACATGTAATGCATGTCCTGGACAGCAGAAGTACCTGGAAGAAACAAGCACTAAGATGTGATACACACATGTAAACATACACACATATGAACACTCACATTGTGCATACACTCATGCATACATAAAAATAGACATCATTCACATATGATGTGTATAGCTGGAAGGAGTAAGAAGTTTCCTCACATGGCATTCCTCTATAAAAATGAAATTTAATTAAATACTGGAACTTAATGTAACCATTTCAGACCTAAACACATTTAATCCAAAGATAACAACAAATGAGTTAGGAATCTAATTAGAACTTTACAAAAAAATCAGAGATGACAGTTCTTTGGCAATTATTAAATGGGAATAAAAAATAATTGACATAATTTTTTAGTTGTCTATGATACTGGCGAAAAAATTGAGGGCATAATAACCTAATAAAATGTACAAAAGCAGATATTAAAATATATCATTTATTGATCATAGTATAATAAAATGATTTTCAACAAAGTCCCTTAAAGTAAGAATTAGAAAATAATTGGAGACCAAATATCATAATTCTAAAGTACTGGTGGGTCAAAAAACAAATTATAGAAACAATAGAACATTTTATCAAAGAAAATAACAATGAGAAAATATACCAAAATTTATTGACTGTAGCTAAAGCACTTCTGGGGGAAAGTATGTATCTCCAAATGCTTTTATCAACAAAAGAGAGAATTAGGTATAGATTAAAAAAAAATTAAACCCCCCAATTAAATAACAAAATAGAAACTTTGAAAATAATGCGAGTAATAAAATTTAAATAAAAAAGACTATTGAATTGAAAAATAACTGTAACTGATTTTTCAAAAAGAAAAAACAACAAATTTGATAAACAGAAAATCAAATTAAAAAAGGAGTGTAAAACCAAATTGTATTAGAAGTGAAAAAACAGAACTTATATTAATTGCAGAGGAAATAAAGAAATTTTAGAAACTATATTGCCCAATTGTACGCTAACAAAACGATAACTTAGAGCAAATAGATAACTATTTGCAAAAATACAAAATACCTAGATTAACAAGAGAATATGTAAGTAACAAAATATCATAAAAAGAGATTGAACAATCTATAAATAAAAGCCCATATTAAAAGAAGGAACAAAGCAAAATTCTAGCACCAGATAGATTCCCAAGTTAATATGAAAAATTCAAAGATAAATTAATTCTATGATACAAATACAGTCTTGAAATGTTAACCAAAGAGAGTCAAAGCAGGGAAAGAAAACCACAGACCAATATCCCTAGTGAACACTATTGAAAAAAATTTTGAATAAAATATTAGCAAGTAGGCTACAACAATGTTTTAGAAAGTTTATTTGCTGTGTATGACCAAGTTGGGTTTATTCCAAGAATTCAGGGATAATTTCAAAGGAAACTAGGAATACCTTTATGAATTTACTCCGAACAAAAAATGAGCAGAACTTGGGGAACAATTTATAATATGATTACAACATTCTAGGAAAAACAAGTTTGAAAGACATTAGAACTTTGATCAATAATA
The DNA here is from genome assembly GCA_028646575.1 of Pseudocheirus occidentalis. Taxonomy (NCBI): domain Eukaryota; kingdom Metazoa; phylum Chordata; class Mammalia; order Diprotodontia; family Pseudocheiridae; genus Pseudocheirus; species Pseudocheirus occidentalis. The sequence continues at coordinate 3,524 of JAQQSW010013946.1, forward strand.
ATTCTATAAATTACAAGGCCAAAAGAATGAAGAGGAAACACACCACTCACATCCTGACAGGGATAATGAATTTAAAACGAAGAAAGAGATAAACATTTTCAGACGCAGCTAATGTGGGGATTTGTTTTGCCAGACCAAACTGGTATGTATTGAGGGACTTTCTTCTTTTTTGGTTTTGTTTTCATTTTTACAATTTGCTCAGCAGGATGTTAGTAGTGGGAAGAACAAATTAATAAAAATTCTTGTTACTTGAAAACTAAAACAATAAACTTAATGAAAAAGAAACAAATTAGTAGCCTCCAACTTCACTTAAAACAGAATAACAAACAACAAGGCCAAGAGCCGAGGCCTGTATTTGGGGACGTATATTGGCCTTGGTGGGGAGGACAGCATTGTCTCTGAGCAGATGCTATTCAGTGAAGCAGTCAAGCCAAGACATGAGGTCCAACCAAGAGACAACAGGGTTGACAACTTGTGCCTTTTAAAGGCACCCCATTCCCTTCTGATTTCACAACTACTGTCAATCAAAGAGGCTGCTCACATGATTAGCACACCAGAACCGCATAGAGAATGCCTGCATGTGCTCCAAAGGTTCATTAGATGGTTATCACAACTCTCCCAGGACCAGGCTCCCCAGCTTCTTCTCTGTACTGAATCAGTGACACTCTATTTATGCTCATAGGGACTGAATTAACTGAGCTTCTATTACATATAGCCATATATACAATACATATATGTATACATGTATGCATACAGACATAAGTATGTGCTGATACAATTAATTGGGAAAGATAAATGAAAACATATACCAAGAAATACAAAATCCTTGTGATGGTTACACAAGCAAATAAAACAGATCCAGTACTTCAAAAATTAATCTAACAGTGAAAATTATTTTCTGTAATTCATCTGAAAAATATCACTTTTTGGCTCAAAAAAATTGGCTGGTATTTAGGGTTTTTTAAATGTTAATAGGCTTGTTCTGTTTCAGAATATTCTTGATGAGTACAAATACATATTAATGAATACACATTGTTATTGTCATGTTTTCAGAACTATATCTAGGAGAGTTGTGTAAAAATAACTTCACGTTGTGTAAAGCCCAGAAAAGCTTAAGTTTCTTTGAATCCAATACAGACAACACTAGAGTTCCATATTTCTGGGTTAATTTATCATTTATCCTTTCTAATAAACGGCTTCAGCTGTGTAGCTAGACTGTTGTATTTGTTCTGGCATACAAATACACACATACTGAATGTATCCGAATGGGAACAAATACTGTTTTGAGATAGGTAATTAATAAAACGAAGGGGGTGAAGCATTTTGCCAAATAGAACTCAGAAGAAAGCAATGCTGGCAGAGTGGATAACAAGTAGTATTTGGAATTAGTGGTCCTGGGTTGAAATCTCTGCCACTTTAGGACCTCTCCCTGTAAATGGGCTCTTGTAAAATGAATTCAGTTGTCTTTAATATCGGTTTCACTTTGAAAGTTTATGTCCTATGTTGCATGTTTTAATGAATATCTTCTTAACAAATATTTTTCCTTTATATAGAGTATAGTGATAATACTTCCAGTACATCATAGGATTTTCTGACGGTCAAATAAAATAATGCACTTGAAAATGCAAGCACTGAACAAATCATAGATTTGGGCTATGACCTTTGGGTCTATTCCTCCCCTACCCGCCCTCCCCTCCCCCCATCAGAAAACTGAGACTGAAAAAAGGGTTAAGGGACTTGCCCAGCATCACACAACTAGCTAGTAAATACCTGGGGAAGGATTTGAACTCGGACAGCACCACACTACCAGGCCTCCAGGCATGGACAGGACAAAGCCCTAGGCAACTCTAGGAGTTTTCAAGTGGTTCTGAATTGCATATTAGTTGTCCCTGCTGGGGAGAAGGGAGAGAGACTCAGAGCACCTAATAGCTGGTTCCCTCTGAAGTTTCCTTTAGGCTAGCAGAGGCTATTGCTGAGTGAGGGGAGGAGGAAGGGAAGGGGCGTGGAGGTAGAAGAGGAGGAGGAGGAGGGGGAGGAGGGAAAGGAGGAGGAGGAGGGGGAGGAGGGAAAGGAGGAGGAGGAGGAGGAAGAGGAGGAGGACGGAGAGGGGCTCCAGGCGGTTCCCGGATGGCCCAGTTAAGTGCGCTGCCAGCTTGTGGTCCCAAGGACTCTTGGATGAGGGGTGTGGTGGGTATTGCGGGGGAGGGGTGCAGAGGAGTATTATCCCCGTCTCCCACCCCACCTCGGTCTGTTTCTCCCCCTCTCCCTGACCAATCCCTGGCTCCCAGGCATTAATGTAAATCCCCCTTCCCCTTACTGCCTGGTATCTCCTTACCCTGCAGCCTCCCGCTTCCTCCCCTGACACCCCATTCTCCTCTGGGACCCACTCGCTGCTAAGCAGTTTTATGGAGCAGAGCAAATTGTTAGACATCTTGGGCCCAAAAGGATTTCAACTGATTTTCAAACTTTGATCGTAAGCCAGCTTCCAGACTAGGAATGAGAGGGTGCAGTGGGCCGCCTTTGAGCAGAGCTAGAGAACCAACCGCGGGGCGAACCCGGCTTTACCCAGTGCCCGCGATGCCCGCGCTCATCAGACCCCTGAAGAGGGTGTCGGTCGGTCCATACAGATGCGAGGCCCTTGGCCACTGAAGCCAGAAGGTGCTAAATGATGTGTAGCGACTCACCTGCTGAATAAGTAGCCCTGAAAATGGAGGGCGCTGGAGCTTCCGTGCCACACCTGGCAGCGGCAGGCTCTGCGCAAGCTTTGCCGGGAGTGGAGGAAGCCACCCTCCCTGCAGCGACATTGCCTTCGGGCTGGGCGGGGACGAGAAAAGGGCCGCCTCCGTGCACCTGAGAGCCTAGACATTGTCCACTCAGGTGAGATGACATTTTTGTGCTTACAGCATAAGAATAGTTGCTCAATAAGGTTTCCCCGAGCACTTAATAAACATCGCATTTGAGCTTCCTAACAACTCTGTGAAGTCGGAGCTGTTGTTACTGGTATTTTAGAGAGAAGCTAACTGAGACTGAGTGTTTAAGTGAGTGAGGTAGCTGTGACCACCGCGGTAAGATTCTTGACTCCAGAGCCACCGTTTTATTCTAGACCACTGCCTCAAATTGAGAGATCATGCAGAGAAATCATTGTTTTCCACCTAGGCATATTTTATGTGAGTTTTTATCTACATTTGTATTTATATGTACTTAAAAATATATAAAAGCATGAATTATAATGTGTATATATACACACATACACGCTCTTTTAAAAACTTTCTTGATTTACCCAACTGTTAGTGCTTCCTTCCCCAAAATTACCTGGTATATTGTATATATCTGTATCAATAATCATATATCAATTTAACTAGCATTTATATGTCCCCAAGCCTTAATGCAGTTTTAAGAGCTTTTAAATCCATTAAGTAGTTTTTTAAAACTAAGTTTTAAGTTCTTAAAACTTTATAAGGCTCTAAGACTTTTAGGAAACTCGTTGTATAGGTAGCATTTATTTATATAGCATTTTAAAGTTTGCACAACAGTTTCCAGATCTCTCCTTTGATCCTCACAATAACCCTAGGAGGTAGATGTGATTATTAACTCCATTTTACAGTTGAGGAAACTGAAGAATAGATGTGGTAAATGACTTGCCCAAGGTCACATAGTTAGTGTCTATGGCCAGATTTGAACCCAGGTTTTCTTGAGTCCAGGTCAGGTCAAGTATTATATGCACTGAAATACACACACACTTTTTCTCCCTCTCCCTCCCCCTCCCTCTCTCTCTCTCTCTCTCTCTCTCTCTCTCTCTCTCTCTCTCTCTCTGTCCCTCCCTCCCTCTCTGTCTCTCTTTTCAAGTTTCATGAGATCAATGCCAACACCTTCATTTTATGGATGATAAACTGAGACTCAGAGAGATTAAGATAAGAAATTAAGCATTAAGAGACTTGCCTATGGTCACACAGCTAGTAAGTATAAGAGGTGACATTTGACCCCACAGTTGCTGACTTTAGGCCGATGCCCTCTAGATCTGTGGTGTCAAACTCAAGTAGAAACAGGGGTCACCAAATCTTGCATAAGGATCTCTGAGGCTACATATTACCTTAGAAAACCATATATTAAGACTATCAGTGTTGTATTGTGTTTTTGTTTATTTTGTTAAATATTTCCCAATTAATTTTAATCTGGTGCCACTTTCCCTGAGGACTGGTGTTTGACACCTTTGTCTTAGACCATATTGCCCTTCTATGTTGCATAAGCTCCTTTTGGAGAACTGCTGTTCTTTTGTCTGTATGTCCTCAGCACCCACTCTGGCATAGAGCTTAGTGCATAGTAGATACTTAATCAATACTTGAATCCATATTGTATGTGTGTATATGTATTAAAGTGATGGCTTAGAGAATACTGAAAGACTAGTATGTACTAATGTAATATGAAATGAACAGAACCGGGAAAATGTTTTATATTCACTAACAGCATTGTAAAAACAAAGTAAGTGGAAGACTTCACAACTCTGATCCATGCACGTTGACCAGTCAGGATTCTAGAGGATGGATCAGAAAGCATGCTCCCTACCTCCCAGCAGAGAGATCATAGACTCAAGATTCAGAATAAAGTTTAATTTTAATAATTTCTTCCTGAATAATAGTATTTTCCTGCATTCTCGTTCCATAATTTGTTTAGCCAATTGATGGCCACCTCCTTAGTTCCTAACTCTTTGCCGCTACAAAAAGCTGTTCTGAATATGGTTGTGCATATGGATCCTTTTCTTCTTTCTTTGTTCTCTTTGGGGTGTAGGCTTAGTTGTGGCATTGCTTTAAAAATGGGGTACTCTGCAGAGTAACCTTGGGAGGCACATTTCCAGATTGCTTTCTGGAATAATTATACCAGTTCACAGCTTCTCTATTAGTGCATGAGTGTAACTATTTTCCTGTAGTCCTTCCAAAATTTGTCATCTTCCTTTTTTGGCATGTTTACCTCAGGGCATGTTTTGGGGAACATCTGATTAACTGAGTCTCTCTCCTTCTCTATTAATAACTTTTCCAGGTTGGCCCAATTCAAAAAGTAAATCCTAAATCTTAGGTCCAAACCTCAAGGAAGATCACCAGAACAGATATAGGTCATCTTTTCATATATGGAAATCCCAGGTGAATGCCTTTTATGATACAAGAATACCTTGTAGATACTGAAGGATTAATTCCATACTACCACAATAAAGAAAATATTGCAATAAAGCAAGTCACATGATTTTTTGGTTTCCCAGTGCATATAAAAGTTATATTTATACTATAATGGAGTCTATTAAGTGTTCAATAGTATTATATCTTAAAAAATGTACATACTTAAAAATGTTCATATCTTGATTTAAAAATACATTATTACTAAAAAAAAAATGCTAGCCATCATCAGAGCCTTCCACAAGTCATAATCTTTTTTCTTTGGGAATGAGATAGGGGAGTGGGTGTGGGAGGGTGGGGATGGAGGTAGTGGCTCTTGCCTTGATGTTGATGACTGCTGACTGATCAGGGTGGTGATTGCTGAAGGTCAGGGTGACTGTGGCGATTTCTTAATAAGACAGCAATGAAGTTTGCTGCCTAATTAACTCTTCCTTTTATTTGAACACTTAGAGGTCATTGTAGGGTTATTAACTGGCTTAATTTCTGTATAGTTGTCCTCAGGGAATAGGGAGGTCGAAGGAGAGGGGAGAGAGAGGGAAATGACTAGTCAGTGGAATGGTCAGAACACACACAATACTTATTTATTTTCTACTTAATAGCATTTTATTTTTTCCAATTACAGTTTTCACCATTCGTGTTTATTATAAGACTTTGAGCTCAAAATTTTTCTTTTTCCCTCCCCCCCTCCAAGACAAAAAGCGGTCTGATATAGGTTATACATGTACAATTAGATTAAACGTATTTCCACATGAGTCACATCATGAAAGAAGAATCAGAACAAAAGAGAAAAACCAAGAGAGAAAAAACTAAAAAAAGTGAAAATAATATGCTTCGGTCTGCATTCAGACTCCATAGTTCTTGCTCTGGATAGGAATAGTATTTTCATCATGAGTCTTTTGGAATCGTCTTGTATTGTATTGCTGAGAAGAGTTAAGTCTATCATAGTTGATCATCACATAATGTTGCTATTACTGTGTGCAGTGTTCTCCTGGTTCTGTTCACTTCACCCAGCATCAGTTCATGTAAATCTTTCCAAGTTTTCCTGAACTCTTCCAATTCATCATTTCTTTCTTTTTTTTTTGAGAGGAAAAGGTGAGGCAATTGGGGTTAAGTGACTTGCCCAAGGGCACACAGCTAGTAAGTGTGTCAAGTGTCTGAGATCCGATTTGAACTCAGGTCCTCCTGACTCCAGGACTGGTGCTCTGTTCACTGCATCACCTAGCTGCCCTTTGCTTATCATTTCTTATGGAACAATAATATTCCTTTGCATTCATATACCACAACTTGTTCAGCCATTCTCCAATTGATAGGTATCTCCTCAATTTCCAATTCTTTGCCACCACAAAAAGAGCTGCTATAAATATTTTTGTACATGACATACAACATTTTAAAATTATTTATTTTAATTAAATTAAGTAGAATTATTTTAATTTAAATTCAATTAAATTTAATTAAAATTGAATTAACAATAAAGTTGTTGTTTTATATGGACATGATTTGTGGTTCCCCAAAACAATTATAATAGTAACATTAAAGATCACTGATCACAGATCACTATAGTATTATGAAAAAGTTTGAAATATTGTGAGAATTACAAAAATGTGATGTAGAGACACAATGTGAGCACATGCTGTTGAAAAAATGGCACAGATAGACTTGCTTGATGCGGGGTTGCCACTGACCTCCAATTTGTAAAAAATACAGTATCTGCAAAACACAGTAAAATGAGGTATGCATTTATAAGATGAAGTACTCATTTGTGAAATGGTTATAAAACTAGTGTATAACAGAATAAAAAATTTAAATCAACCATTAAAATAAATTTAAAAGTTCAGTACTTCAGTCAGTCTGTGATATCACTTGTGTGGGCATTCATTCCCTCCACAAGTGCAGCTAGCAACTTGTCTATTCCTTTTTATTCTGTATATTCTATTGTATCTATTCTAATCCTATCTAGTTATTCTATTTAACCTCCCATAGATACATCATGGCATTGCTGGGGGGTGGAGGCTGGGGGATGTCATAGGGGGAGAAAAAGAACATATTTGGACGTTTCCTAAAGGCCCCCAATTTATGCGCAGACCAGAGTAGCACATGGGCCATGGAAATGTTAATTTTCACTCCCATTTTAAGAGCAGCTCACATACTTTTCCAGTCATACCTTCTTTGATACTCTCCTTTACAGTATTCTTTGTGCATAATGCTGTTGCCTATTCATGGTCACCATGCTTCTTTCTCTTGCCCTGAAATGTTGATACATTTCAAATTTTGTTCTTTCCTGAAAACCATGTAGGAAAACTGGAGGATTTAGGTATTAAAAGGACGGGATTTTGTTTAATGGAGAATCTTGGGATCATCAGAGCATTGCAATTTCCCATTCTTTTTCTCTTCTACAATTCTGAGTTTCTATCCTTTTTCTGTGTCATTTCTATAAATCCCAAAGAAGATCCACTTAGTGCACCAGAGGCCTTCCTTGGGATCACGTAATATCGTGTCTCTCACCTTTACTATTTGACCTGTGCGGTACTTTAAAAATTTTTTTTGCATGTCCATGAGGGTTATTTTTTTTGACTGCTTCTTATGTAAAACTTATAGTGTAGTACCCTTCCAGCCATCATGCGTCCTTCCATTGCCATTTGGGTCACATGCAACTTTGGTCGTATTTATCTATCTGTATATCTGTCTTCAAATCTTAGCACTGCCAATATATCTATGACCATATTGCTGTTAATTTAGCTAGTATAAAGTAGAGTACGCATACACATACACAGAGGGAATGCTGTGTGTATGTGTGTATGTATAAATATGTGTATATACACACATACGTTATCTATATGTTATGGACATGTGTGTACATACCTATGCAAATCTATCAGAATATGTACATTTGTGCATATATGTATGCATAGAGAGATAGATAATATATACACACACACACAAACATACATAAATATAATATATAAGGCACCTCAGATACATACAGATATATGATATATATACATAGAATGCCACGTATATACACATTTATACACATTTATATTATGTATATACATATCTATAGTATGATCCATTTATTCATATGTGTATACGCACTTATATGTACACATAGATAGATCATGCTATACACACACATGATATATAGATTGCCCTTTCTCTCCTTTTCTCCTCCTCCATGCTGTCATAGATGACACCTCAGATATGTAAACACAAATACACATATATCATAAAATCATAGATATAGCAACAGTGACAGTCCAAGATATATGTGTATAGCATGTATGCGTGTGTGTGTGTGTGGTGTGTATACACATAACTGCTGAGAATAGATTTGGGCTCTGGTGAAAATGGCTTCCCACCAAGGTGGGAAATAGGAGAAACCAGAAAAGGGAAAGGATATGAGAGAGGAGGAAAAGGAGAGTGAGGTAAGGGGAGGGATGGGAAGAGGCGAAAATTTTTTTTTTTAGGTTCACTAAATTTATTTTAAAAATCATAAAACGTTTCTTACAAAAGAGCATTAC
>JAQQSW010013948.1:0-12205 GCA_028646575.1 Pseudocheirus occidentalis
CCGAGTTAAAATCTAGTCTCAGACACTAGCTATGTGACTCTGGGTAAGTCAGTTAACCCTGATTGCCAAGAAAAGGAAAGGAATGGGAAAGAAAAAGGAAAGGAAAGGAAAAGGAAAGGGAAAGGAAAGGGAAAGGAAAGGAAAAAGGAAATGAAAGGAAAGGAAAGGAAAGGAAAGGAAAGGAAAGGAAAGGAAAGGATTTGACACTACTGTTTGTCTCTGACAGTGGAATCAGAGGCATATTGCAGATGAGAACAAAAAACATTACAACATACCTTGCATATATTAGACCATTAACCAATGTTTATTGATTTGGAAGAATATCCAGTCTACTAGATATCCAGTTACTAGATTTGTAACCTTAGTAAAATCACTGAATCCTTCTGGTCTTCAATTTTCTTATTTGTAAACAACTGGGGTGCGGCAAGGGAAGGGATGGTAGTTCCCTTACATGATTCTTTAACTCTAAGAAGCGGACAATTAAACATCAATTTTTAACAAACTATTTCCAGAAAAATAATGCTGGGGTAAGTTGTCTAACTTTTCTAGGTCTCGGTTTTTACATTTGTAAAAGAAGACAATTGGACTTAATAACAGTAACAACAATTAATAATGGTGACAATGAATAAATAATCACCATATTAAAGCCCTTTAGGTTTGTTAAGGTACTTTATACATCATCTCATTTGATCCTCGCAGCAACTGTAAAAAATTGCACAGGTTTTATATAAGTAGTTTCCTATTATATTTTTTAATAAATTACTTATATAAAAACCTTATACACTTTAGAAAATTAACATCTTTGTACTTAAAGAGCTTTCAGGGCAAATGTCAAACAAAATGAGCATAAAATATTGGCTACCACCATCATTATACTACATCTACACATATTGCTAAGGAAAACACAGTTACTTTTTCAGCTGGATGAAGGAAGTGCCAAACGATGTGAAAGAAATGTTAATTTCCTCATTAAATTACTACTTTAATTAAATACCTGACTTTAGGGAATTCCTCATTTGTAGTTGAGAAATAACAATTTATATAATTTTACATATTAAGCCTGATGCAGACATATCCATTATGCTGAAAATACTTCATGACATTCGTAAATGAAAAAATTCCTCACATTTAAATTTTAACTACTGTAGCTTACTCTGGAGGTCTGGATTCTTTTTTATTAAAAAAAGAAATTTTGACCTAGATCTTGACATACTGATAAGGTTTTTGCAAAATGGTTCTGTGCATTTTTAAATTAGTCAACTGTACCTTGTTTGCTCAACATTGGACTTTAACAACAGAGCTTGCAACTATCCAAAGTTTCAGCCAGTACATCAGTTTACTTAGCCTTGCCCTTTGAGTTCCAGGCATTAGAGGCTGCTGAGCAGAGGCTGGCTATATGAACTCTGGTCAGGATATTAGAGAGGTAATTCATGTTGGTTATGAGCCATGATAGTCTAATATGCTGACACTTGAGGTCCTTCCAATTCTGAGATACGTGTATATATATATATATATATATATATATATATATATAAACACGTATACATGTATATATGTCAAGTATATAAATATATCATTTCACAAAGTCTACTGTGATGCCATGATATGGAGATTACCTTGAGTTTTTAAAGCTACACCAGCATAGTGTGAGTTCTGGTAGTTATCCTGGAAAGACTTTATGTTCTGGCCAACAGAACAAGTCTTTTATGCAAGGTTCATGACAGGATATGCAGAGGCACATAGCACCTAGTGATGCCATATTTTTTGGCCATAAGAAGCCATAAAACAAGAAGAATTAAAATGGCTCTCACTCTTGTACATGCTCCCTTCTGCTTTGAGTGTGATGGTGGCAGAATATCAGGAAATGAGGTCAAAGAATACTAAGAATTACAGTTTTCAAACTGTCAATAAACTTGTATTTAACTATTGGATTCTAAATGTGAAATCCTTGTCCAGTGACCAAAGAATGGACATATTCCTGTCAGAACTGGATCATATCAGTCTTGCTATCCTGAGTCTAAGTTCGGTAAAAAGGAAGAAGGAAATTAGAGCTAAGTGAGAGAATTGCTAAGACACATTCCTTGGAGATATTTTTTTTGAAAACAAGTATTTTATCCTGTGTCTAAAGACAAGAAAGTTTCTTTCATGGGATGTTTGGTCATCACATATGCTACAGTGCTAATGATAATTATTTGTAAAAAGATTTATATTTATATTTATATATAAATTATATTTATACATAATTTATATGTTATGCTTCTAGATATAAAGTTATTATAGTTAATCTTGGTGTAATTTTTTTTGCCACTTTTGGTTTGGAAAATTGGTTATAATGATAACTATAATAGCTAACATTTATTTAGTACTTTTAGGCTTGGAAAATGTCTTATAGGTCTTTTTCTCATTTGATCCACACAACAGCCCTATGAAGTAGACGCTGTTAATATCTCATTTTACAAATGAGAAAACCATAGCTGAAAGAGATTATTTGACTTGCCCAGGGTCACATAGCTAGATTCTGAAGTAGGTTTTGAACTCAGGTCTTCCTGAACCCAGGTCCAGGGCTCTATCCATCACGCCACCTAACCAGTATGAAAATAACTGCCTCTGATGCACCAACATCAAAAGATTAACGGGTAGATAAATTGTACAAAGAGCTTGATAAGGTTCTACAATTTAAATCAATGTATACTCTGTTACTTGATGGCATCAGTACAAAGGTAGGAAAAACTGAGGGGGGAGAGAAATATATGTGGAAAGAGATATATTGGGTCAGTATAGGCATGGGTGAACCATTAGGTCTGAGAAGGCACTCTGTGCCCTGTGCTTATATATGGAGGTGGGGTAGGGGTGGGTATGTGAAGGGGGAGCTACCAGATATCATAACACCAGTGTAAAGTCTTTCATTATTCAGGAAACAAAGAAACCTTTATGCTCTAGCTGCCTACCTGGCACCAGGCTATTGTTCATCAGCATTCCTCAGTTCCCAGTGGCTTGTAATACTATATGCTCTGCAGGCCAGAGATTTCTACTTTGAAATTCTATCTGTACCATAGTCTAGGATCTTACCCCTTGAAATCCTAGCAGCTCCTCAAGACCTACTTCCTCCTTTGTGATATAGCTAGACTTGGCTATCATTTACCACAGAGAACAACAAACAGAAGAAAAATAGAAAAGATTTGTGGAATCAGGGTAACAGTTTTCTCCACTGAGGGCATCTGAACCTCTACACTTAGCAATATTATATTTTCAAATATACTTATAGGAGTATACAAAGAAAAAAAGACAGACAGATAGATAAATAGAGACAGACACACACACACATATAGAGAGACTCACAGAGAGAAAAGTCAACTATTTATTAAATACCTAATACACCAATGCCAAGCACTATGTTAAGTGCTTTACAAATATTATTTCATTTGAGATAAAACTAAAAAGAACAAACAGGACAATGTGTATACTGTAGAGATAAAATAATTGTGAAGGTCTGACACACAAGATATATGAAAGTGGGAAGATATCAAAGACTTGGGGGGGGAACACAAAATAACAAAGCCTCAGACTTTATTAATATCAAAAAAGCAATCAAAATTATGTAAACTATATATTAAATCAACTACTGATCTCTATGTGACCTATGACATCCAACATATGTGTGGTTTAAAAAAAAACGTTAACACCATTGGGTGTCATTGTAGATGGTAGAGGTTGCTAGCTGGTACTTGGTACTTTCTGTTCCCTCCTCCTTACTAGATGGGAGTTTAGCTTAGTCCTTCCCAAGCCTTTCCTCATCTTTTTTTTTTTTTTGTAAGGAAGGGAGGTAGGGTGGTTTTGAATATGATCATTTTTCTAGTCACTTCCCTCACCTCTGTCCCCTCTTTCTCTTTAGAAATTTAGTCTGTCACAACAAAAGCTCACTTTTTAAAAATATCAGTATAATGCTGCTAAGGCTTATATGGACTCCTTTTATTTCACAGACTTTTTATCAAAAAGTTACTAATATAATCACAAAAGTTCATCACTTCAGTTAGGAAAATGCCAATAGAGATTTGCTTCTTTGCCCTAATTTAAATGTGTGTTTCTAGTTTACCCCTAGCTTCTTTTTGTTGATGCAAAAATCAGATATAGGAAATATTTAGATAAGAGAAGTAAGCAGAGTATTACACTGTTACTGGACAAGTATGGGGAAAAAAAGTTGGGGACAAAGCAGAGGCTTTGGTATAAAATTCTCTCAATTCTTGAAGAGGTGACTAAAAGCCAAAAGCGCCAGGTTAAATCTTCTCTTTTGTGATGCTTGCAGGGCCTAATGGCCCACCTCTGTCTTTCTTTTGCTTGTCACAGTTTAGTCCCCCTTTCAGATTCTCCTTTTGGTTGACTGCCCTGTGTTACCAACTTCTCACTTCTGCTGCTCAGTTCTTATTCCCCACTCTGCCCTCTCACTGTCTTGTACAGGATATATGTGTCCCTTTAACTTAGCACACCTCAAATCTGACTCAGACTGCAACAGTTCCAACTTACTCTGAGGACTGAGAAGAAATGCTTGCCCATATGAACGAATCCTAGGATGCCAGCCAGTTCTAAAACCCCTATTGCATTCATTCACACACACACATAATTCTATTAAATTAAAAATATATTTACATTTAGGAAACATACATATAAAAGGCTGTGATGTAAATGTTAAAAAATTTATAAATTCCTGAAAATTTTACTAATCTGATTTTTATCTCCTAATCATTGTTTGGGAAATTTAGCTGTAAATATTACAGCCTCAGCTCAAATCTACCCATCTGCCTCTTAGACACTTTGGAAATAAGCTTCTCTTCAATCACAACATTTTAACATGTTAATACAAATCCTTCTAATGACACCTAGTTTTGTAATTCCTAAATGACGTTGGCATTATGAATTAAGAAACAGAAAGAACCATGTATAAGGTCACGAACTATATATAGTCAGTTGGTGTGTTTATTTTCAATTTGAAATAGGCACCTTACTACATGATTATCTGAATACTCTGCGGAATCACAGAATGTCAGAACTGGAAGAGACCTTAGAAAGCATATAATTCAGTTTCTTCACTTTACCGATGAGAAAACCAAGGCACAAATCAAATGACTTGTTCAAGATTACACAGTTAATTAATGTGACACAGACTTAAGGCTCAACTGCTAAAACTACTAACTAGTTTGGACTTGGCTTCAATGAAGAAGGGAAACAGAAAAAAAATGCTTATAATTCAGGTTACTGCATCTCCTAGAAGGGAAGATGAAAGATCTGAGGAATAAAGAATTTTTTAAGTTAAATAAATAAAATGAAATATTTCTTTTAAAGCACCTTCAAATAAAGACAGAACAAAAAAAAAAGAGAAAAAAGACCTACCATATACATGGAACTAAGTAACAGATGTGATCTTCCTATAAAGAAAGGAGTGTAATGGTAACATAATTTGAATTTGAAGATCTCTTTGTATTGGCAAAGGTAACAGGTACTTAACACTTAGTAATTAATCAAGCCCCTGTTAAAGAAACAGAAACTATGAATCCCTGTTGCTACCCTAACAGGAAGGGGTTGGCTGAAACAGGAAGCTTATGCCGTCTGTATATAAGGAAAGATCCTGCTGGGAAAGACAGATCTTCTTAGAGCAAGCTCTGTAGAGGCTCAAGCTGATACCACTGGGGATGCTGAAGAGGAAAGCTGTTCACCCCTCCCCCCTCTGTGATTTTTATTTGGAGAACCTGGATGAAGTTATTTTGATTCTGGGAACCACCTGAAACTTCTGCTGAGTCCAAGGGCAAGCCAGAGCTGCTGAGGCTGTTGAGGATTTCCAACGGCCAGCTGGAGCTGCCGAAGACTGAGGAAGCATGACTATGATGCTGGTACTTTGTATGAACCTGTTGGTGGCTTTGTTAAGCCTTGTCTTCCCAGGAACAGACTGTGAAGGATGTGAGATGGACTGGACACTGTGAGCTCCAATGTGGAGCAGCAACTGCACAGAGAGCTGGACAAGTACCTGAGAGCTGTCTGCCTTTGAACCCAGGTGACAGGTGAATCCAGATAGGATCTGGGACTGTGGAGGAGGATCCAGGGAATCTGAGAGACCACCCTGAGTCAAACTGAAAGAAGACTTTACTTGGATCCTGTGTACTGAGTGAAGAATTGTAATTTACTAGTGACCTAGGGGTGGAGGGTCTGTGTATTTTCTGATGACTGAATAGTGAATGGAGGATGATTGAATGATTGAGTTGAATGACTAAATGATTTTACTCAGTGAATGATGACGGAATAAGTAATTGATTTGTAACATAGTGTGCCCCATGAGTGGAGAACTTTGACTATTATACTTTGTGTCCCTTAAGGAGGCAAACCTCCTTAAGGATGACTGAATGATTGAGATGACTAAATGACTGAGTTACTAAATGATTGTTCTTTGTTCAAACCTTTGTGACCACTGTGGTGGAAACTATGTGGCCATTTTCTGTGATAAGTTGTTGTGAATGCTGTATTTTGTTTATCTGTGATAAGTTGTAACATTGTGAATGCTGTACCTTGATTTTCTGTGAATGGTTTGCTCTGATTTGTTATTGAATAGAGTGTTCACTATCCTATGTAATCAGAACCTTGAAAGCTATTCATAGCAGCCATCCTTTGGAAAGCTGCTTGTTCTTGGCTTTACAAGAAGCAAGGTCCTCTGAAAGGGGAGCACCAAGGAACAATGATATCAAGATAGTGAGCATCTAGTAATAGTGAGAGGAAGAAACGGTGAGTGGTGCTGGTGGGCAGTTTCCTGGTGAAGGATATGACAGCAATTATTTGTTGAACTCACAATAACAGAAAGGTCTGTCTTCTCAAGAGTATGTATCCAAGACATAATGGAAAACCTCACCAGACTGGTCAAACCTGATGATTACCAGTTACTTCCAGAGATCTATGTGGGCACAAATCATGCTGCCAAGAGGAACACACACACACACACAGACACACACACACACACACAGAGCCAAGGATTATGAAGTCTTGGACAAGAAACTGAAAATCTTATGTGGTATTTTTTTTAATCATTTCTGTTGAAGAAGGAAAGGATTTTAGAAGAGAAATGTGGTGAATAATTCATTAAAAAGAATGTGATTTTCATTTCTGAACTATGGGTTAAAAGAAATATACTTCTGGCTATAGATGGAGTGCAACTCACAATTCTTCAAAAAACATTTATTAAGCATCAAGTATATGCCAGGTGGGCAGGGGGTGGTACAATGGACAGTGCACCAGGCTTGGGGTCGGGAAGATCTGAATTCAAATCTGGCCTCAGGTGCTTACTAGCTGTGTGACCCTAGGCAGGTCATTTCACCCCATTTGCCTCAGCTCCTCATCTATAAAATGGGGATATGATGGAGAAGGAAATGGCAAGTCACTCTAGTATCTTTTTCAAGAAACTCCACGGACAAAAGTAGATCCCATAGAGATGGACATGACTGAATGACTACCCAACATATGCCAGATATTGTGTTAAGTGGTGGAGGCACAAAGAAAAAAAAAGAAACAATCCCTGTGCTCAAAAAGCACATATTCTGTTTTGAATATAATCTATACAAAATAAAAACAAAGTAATTTGGTAGTAATTAGCAATTTGGTAATTACAAATTACTTTGCATTTATTTTGATTATATTATTGTATATTCTTGCATATTGTATATTCTTGTATATTCTTTGCCTTTATTATGTATATTGCATATTGTATATTCTTTGCATTGATTATGGATTACATTCTGAACAGAACAGGGGAAAGGTGAGCACTAACACCTGGAGAGAACAGCAAAGGTTTCTTGTGGGAAGTAGCACTTAATCTGAGCCTGGAAAGTGGCTAGACTTTCCAAGGAGAGGAGTCTAGGCAAGAGTTACATTCGGCTTGTGCAAAGATACAGATATGGGAATCATCATATGTGGGGTTCTGCAAGAAATACCATTTGAATGTAGCATAGAAAACATGAGGACGAGTAATGTGCAATCACTTTGAAAAAAAAAAGTTGTAACCAGTTTATAAAGGGCTTTGAACGTCAAACACAGAAGTCGCATTTTGTCCTAGAGGGAAACACTGAAGAGTGTCTGAGGAATGGAGTGATGTGTTCAGAGTTGTGCTTTAGCAACGTCAACTTGGCAGCTGTGTAGAAGACAGATTAGAGAGGACAGTGGATAGATGCCCAGAAATAAATTAGAAAGCCACTGAAATAAGAAAGAGGTGATGATGAAGACCTAAATTAGCATGATTAGAGTGTGAATGAAGAGAAAAGGGTGGATGTAGGAGAGACCCCATAGAATTAGGACAGTGACTGGTATATATTTGTCCGATATCTTGCAAATCTAATCAGAAGAGCTTTAAAGTAAAAACAGAAAAAGGGAGTGGAAAGACTAGCTACATTTTTCTCCCATACCAAATTCCATGGAGAGAAACTTCAAATAGCAGTAAAGACATTTGGTAATTTACAGGATGCAATAAAGGAAGCAGCAATAAAAATGTAATAAAAGAGGCAGCAATAAAACATGGCTTCAGATGTCTATACAAAGATGCACAAAGTATAGATAACAAGCAAGATAAACTGGCACAAAGGAGCAAATTTTAAGACCTCAAAGACCATGTAGTCTCATACGCTCATTTTACAGATAAGGTACATGAGGCCGATGAAGGTTAAGTGACTTGTCCAAGGGCACAAAAGTATTAAGTATCAGAAGCAGAATTTTTATCCAGGGACTGTCTCCAGAGTCATTCTTCTTCCTATTGTACTAAGGTCCCTCCGTGCTAGAAAAAATCACTGGACAGTTATAGAAAAAAAAAACAAACAGTCTATGTAACAACTTTCCCAAACCTAACGGTTGAGGCCCCTCAGCGTTCTATGAGTAACTATGAAGGGCTGTTGAGGTTATGACTTATAAGCCTCGATGAGGTGCCTTCCCTCAATATCATTTAACCAGTTAATTGATCTCCTTTGTATCAATTAGCCAATTAAAATCAATGAACTTCTAGAAAGGGATATTTACTGAGAAGGTATAGCCAAGACTGAAGTCTAAAAACATCTCAAACTTGGAGCATGCCCTCTACATACCCACTTGTTCCCTGGTGGAAATCTACTCAAATTAAGAAAAAAATATTATTTATTTTTAGTTTACAACATTCAGTTCTACAAGCTTCTGAGTTTTAAATTTTCTCCCCCTCACTCCCCAAGACCACATGCAATCTGATACCGGCTCTACTAAACATATTGTCACATTAGTCATGTTGTAAAGAAGAATTATAACCAATAGAATGAACCATGAGAAAGAAGAAACAAAACAAAAAAGAGAGAACAAATAGTATGCTTCGATCTGCATTCAGACTCTCTAATTCTTTCTCTGGATGTGAATAGCATTTTCCTTAATGAACCTGTGGGAGTTGTCTCAGGATCTTGCACTGCTGTGAAGAGCCAAGTCTATTAAAATTAGTCATCACATAATGTGGCTTTAACTGTGTACAATGTTCTCCTGGTTCTGCTCCCTTCACTGCAACATCAGTTCACGTAAGTCTTCCCGAGTTTTTCTGAAGTCTGCCTGCTCATCATTTCTTACAATACAATAGTATTCCGTCATATTCATATACCACAACTTGTCCAGCCATTCCCCAGTTGATGGACATCCCCTCAATTTCCAATTCTTGGCCACCAGAAAAGGAACTGCTATAAATATTTATGTACATGTGAGTCCTTTTCCCATTTGTATGATCTCTTTGGGATACAGACCTAGAAGTGGCATTGCTAGGTCAAAGGGTACACTTTTTATAGCCCTTTGGGCATAGTTCCAAATGGCTCTCCAAAATGGTTGGATCAGTCCACAGGGTCTACTCAATTTTAAATGATTGCCACAAAACATCTTCCCTCCTGGCCTAGGAGTACTTTCTCCCTTCTTGGCATAGCCAATGGACTAAGTACTCTACTGCTTAGCTAGGCTAGCTCCTCACTGGGCTGGGTCAAACAGCTCACTTAGCTGCTTCATCTCCTTACCACACTCAGCTGCTGTGGCTATAAGCAGACTCAGTACTAATTCTATTGGCAGTCTCTCTGATAGCTTATCCAACCTTTCAAAGTTTGCCAAGTCATAACCTAGTATACACCCTCTCTAATACCCATTCAGTTATGACAGAGAAAGAATAAACACAAAGAGACAAAGTAAAAGTGGTACCAAAGATTCATCCACATGGTAGCTAGTCAACAGAAAACACCTGATACTCCTCTCCCATGGGGAGGCCCACAGCAATTATGGCCTCATTTGCCACTAGGGAAGGGATTGAAAGATCAATGCTCCTTTTTTGATGCTCCCTCATTTTCAGTTATGCAGTCAAATAAAAAAACTTTTTTTTCACCACACAGTAAGACAACAGGAATGGTGGGAAAGGATATGGGAAGGAAAAAGGGCCTCCACTGTACTTCTCAAGTTAGTCTTAGCAAGACTCCATGTGATGAGCACATTGACTATGTTCTGATGACTGAGTTCTAAATGTCCAAACCCATCACGACATTAGGATAGGACCTAGAACTGGGATTTCATTGATATCAGGAATTCTAAATGTAGGA
Organism: Pseudocheirus occidentalis; assembly: GCA_028646575.1. Lineage (NCBI taxonomy): Eukaryota > Metazoa > Chordata > Mammalia > Diprotodontia > Pseudocheiridae > Pseudocheirus > Pseudocheirus occidentalis. The sequence goes on from JAQQSW010013948.1 coordinate 10,602, forward strand.
AACTCCCTCTACTAATGTAGGTGTGAAGTTCTGGAAAGTGATACTCTACTGAAAGAAATATCGTATCTGCAACATTATATATTATAATGATATACTCATATGTGAAAATCCAGGAGGAATTAGAGGAGTGAAATTTGGTAAAGATCATTGGAAGAAATGAAAGCATTTTGTCAGGAAGTCTATTCCAAACCACTTGTACAGAAGAGGAAAGAGCTGGGTAGTTTAGGAAGCAAATCATAAGCATGGTACAGAGGTTTAATGAAGTAATAATGGGGAACCTTGATAATTCAGAAATCTTCTAGAGCTTTCTGCCAACAACAGAGCAGATAATCCTTTCTTGATTAGCCTTAATAGCAACTATATACTCCAGAAGGTAGAACAAATTCCATACTGGATTTCATTCTCACCAACAAGGAAGAACTGGTTGCTGAGGTGGAAATGATGGAAACTTTAGAAGTGAGTGATCACTCTATCTTTGTGTTAAAGAAGAAAAATTTCAGGTATAATCTGACTATAGATTCAAGAGAGAGTATTGTCAAAGGGTTCAGAGTAAAGACAGGCAAGATGCTATGGCCCTATATATACAAACATAGCTGTGCTTTATATTGTGGCAAAGGACTAAAAACTAAAGGAGCATCTGCCAATTGAGGAAACAGTGAACAAATCACAACAAATGAACATAATGGAATATCTCTGTGCCATAAAACATTGATGAAAGGAATGGATTTGGAGAACTAATATGAACTAATGAAGAATGAATTGAGAAGAACCTAGAGAACAACTTATATAAGGACTAAAATGTTGTAAAGGAAAACATCTATGAAGGAATTAAGAATTTTGATCAATGCAATGACTGCAATGATCAATTCTAGAACACTGATAATGAATCATCACGCTTCCCACCTCTTGACAGAGGGGAGACACACCAAGGGGTGCTGAGATATAAATTGTCATACACAATATGTGTGAATTTCTTATATCTTCTTCTTTGTTAAAAGGGAGGGCTTGAGGGCAGAGCCAAGATGGCGGCATAGAAGCAGCAAAGCACCACAGCTCCCACACAAACACGCTAAAAAACTCATAAGATGGGACGCTAAACAGATTTTCAAGCTCCAAAACTCTCCACAAGACAGAAAGCACATCTGTTGCTACACGCGCAGCAGGTGGGGCTCTGCGCAGCAGGTAGGGCTCTGCGCAGCAGTCTGGGACCCACGGCTGAAACCCCAGCCGGCTCAGGCCCTGGGGCATTGGGCGGGGAGCCGCGGCTATAGCAGAGCAGATCGGCTGCACTGGAGGCAGAGTTACCACATTTATCAGGCCAGAAGAAAAAAAGGCTAAGAGAAAGGTCAGTGGATTTTGCTAACTGGGGAGAAGAGCGGGTCCGGCCAAACTGCTCCCAGGGCAAGGAGGCAGCGGGAGGCGGCTGTTGCAGCACGAACGGCTGAGCCCCGCCTGGGCTGCTTCAGAGCCCTGGCCTGCAGATAGCAGTGGGGCTGACGACCGACCCATCGGGGCCAAGGGCTCTTGCGTTGAGCGGCCTGGATCTGGATCGGGGTCTTGAGTGGTGGTCCTGGGGTGCGCTTTCAGTGAGCCAAAGCTGGGGG
>JAQQSW010013949.1:0-12205 GCA_028646575.1 Pseudocheirus occidentalis
AAAAAAAAAAAAGCAAAAAAAAAAAAAAAGAATGTTGTCATGGAAGCCACAAGAGCAGAGTTTCAGGAAGGATATTGTTGGTCAAATGTATCAAAGATGGTAGGAAATCATGGGAAATTAAGAGCAAGAACAATTAGTTTGATTGGTAATCAAGGAAACTGGTGCCCTAATCTTTAACATAATCACTTCAGTAAGAGGTGGTGGTGACTGGTGGTTGTAGTGGTTGGGACAGATTGCAAGGGACTAAGGACTAAGTAGATAGTAAGCAAGTAGAGGCAAGGATTGTAGATTAATCTTTCTAGAACTTTAGCACTGAAAGAAAACCAAGGCAGAAGATAGTTACTTTAGGAAATGTCAAGGAAAAGTCACAAGTTTTGTTTTGTTTTGTTTTGTTTTGTTTTGTTTTGCTTAGGATAGAGGAAACCTGAGGATTTATAGCACTTAAAGACAGTAGAAAAGGAGAGCTAGACAAAGCAATAAGATTTAATTGGAGGAAGAAAAAATCCAGAATACCCAAAGAAATGATGAAAATGGTCAGAATAAAGGGGAAATAGCACTTCTCGGCCTCAAACTATATTTTAAGAGAATCATCAAAAATATTTGATTCTGATTAAAAATAGAAAAGATCAATGGAAATAGCTAGACAAGGAAGAATCAGAAATGACTGAATTCAATAATTCAGTGTTCAATGAACACAGAAGCATAAATTATCTAGGAAAGTATTTCCTATTTGATAAGAGAAGGGCCGGGAAACCTGGAAAGCTGTCTGGCAGATGGGAGATTTAGAGCAATATCTTACGCTATATTCCATAATAAGTTCAAATTGGATACATGACCTGAATATTAAAGATGGTCCCATAAAAATGTGAAAAGAAGCAAATCATACATATCTCATAGCTGTAGGTAGGATGTGAAATTTTAAATAAACAAGAGATAGAGGCAACTACAAGAAATTAAAGAAATTATTACATGAAATTGAAAAGCTTTTGTAATAACAAATTAATACATTTAGGATAAAAAGGAAAGTGATATACTGGGGGAGTGGGGGAAGTGTGTATTAAATGTCTCCAAGAGTCTGCTCTCTATGCTCTGTAGAACACTAACAAATACACACAATGAAAGGTTATTCCCCATAAATAAAAGGTCAAAGGATAAAGAGTCAAAAGAATAATTATAAAATATGAAAAGCCATATGAAAGAATGCTCCAAATCACTAATAATAAGAGAAATGTAAAGCAAAACATCCTTAAGACTTCAATTCACACCCCCAAAATGGACAAAAGTGACAAAAGATTTAAATAAGTGATGTTGGAAGGACTATAGAAAGATGAGCACACGAATGCATCATTGGTGAATCTATTAATGGTACAACCATTCTGGAAATCAGTCTGAAATTTTGCAAAGTAAGTACTAAAATATTTAATAAATATAATAAAGGCCCAATACACATCAAATAGTTACAGAAACACATTTTGGGTAGCAAAAAACTGGAAGCAAGGTACATGCTCATTAGTTGGGGAATGACTAAAAAACAATTATGTTATGGGAATATTACTGTAATATAAGAAATTATAAACATGATGAATGATGAATCTGGAGAAAATTGGAGAGGCATATGAATTGATACAAAATTAAGCAGTCAAAACTAGGTTTTATACATATGCATATATGTACACATGTACATACATACATACCTATACTATAACATATATGTGCATGTGAAGGAAATGACAAAGCACTCCATTATCTTTGCCAAAAACAAAAATAATAACAACAAAAAATGAAGTGACAAAGTTGAACAAAATTAAAGCAATTGAACAGCTTATACATATATATTACATATACACATATATATATACATACACACATATACATATATATATATATACCCATATACATATATACATATAAATTGCTGTATCATTATAAATGAAAAATAATAGCAACAAAACAATCAACCCTGGATCCTGTAAAATTATAATGACTAACCATGGTACCAAAGAAGATAGATAACAACATGTCTCCTTCTATCTTTATGGAGAAATGGATGACCATGGGAGTTGAGTACTGCATATAAAATCAAAATTTTCTATGTTATTTAGTTTTGTGGTATGTTTCTGTCTTGCTTCATACTTAATTATAAGAGATGGTCCTCTGAGAGTGGAGGAGGAATAGAAGGGAAAATATAAGTTTTGGTAAAAAAATTTTTGATGAGGCAGAGCTAGAAAATGTGAGACTAATAGACTAATCTAAAAATAGTATAGCCTGCCTTGGGAGATTATTGTTTCCCTTCATTAGAAGTCTTCAAACAAATGTTAGATGGTCATTTGTTGAGTATGCTGTGTAGGGCATTCTTGTTTGGGCATGGTTTTCCCCTCTGAGTTCTTTCCATTTTTATCTAAATGCATCTTGTTTACATGTTGTCTTATCCATTGGAATATAAGTTTCTTGAGAGTAAGGATAATATTTTCGCCTTTCTTTGTATTTTACGAATTTAGAACAGTCACCTGGGATACGAAGAAAGGGAAAAATATGCTTCTTGTCCTCAATGAGTTTACTTTCCAATGGGGAAGACAACATGGAAACAAGATACTTAGAGGCAAGATGGAAAGGACTGAGAGAAGAAGGAGGTGCATAATAAATATTTATTGACTGACATGTATCATTTAGAATAAATTACTGTTGAGGACCCTTCCAACTCTAAAAATATATGATTCTGTGAGAGGATGAGTAACTAAGACCCTAGCGAGTACAGGAGGGGATAAGGTCAAGAGTACAAACAAACAATCCCTGGAAAGGAAGGGAGCCCCTTTTTGCTGCTGAAACTAGACGTGATGATATAGCAAGGTTTTTTTTTTGACTGATTGAAGAGGCAAGGTGAAAGACCTCATGGCAGATGATTTCAATCTATCATCTACTGTGAAATTACAGTTGGAGAGAAGTGGAGAGTACTTTGTACATAGTCATAGCGCTTATCAAGCATTTGCTGAATGGAATTATGTGCTAGCATCTGCTTTAACAATGCACCCATAATTCTTTCATCCATCTCTGATTGTCATACTCTATGTAGAAATTGCTCCAAACCTTCTTTAACTTTCTTCAAGTTCCCATAGACACTGAGAATATGAAAAATGAAACAAAAATATTGTCTTTTATGGTAGAGTTTATAATTTGGAGTAGGTGGAGGTGAGTGGGAATCAATTATACATATACCGATAAGCATAGTCTAAGGTAAAATGTAATTGGCACAAAAGAGAGACACAGACAAACTAATCTAGGAAAAATTGAGGGGGAAGAGGTTGGAGAAAAGCAGTGAATTGCAGAATTGCAAAGAGACAAGGGAGCAAGGATTCAAGACTGAATGCATGCATATTTGTTGAAATATAGAGTGAGAAGATGTCCTGGAGATCAGTAGACAGCGAGGGAAAAGATTTACACTAAGTAATACGCACTTATCATAGTGACTAACACATGGTAAGCACCATATATGTTCTAGTTCTTATGATTATGATTATAATTTTTATAACTATTTGATTTGGATTTCAATGGGATTCCTAAAGTGCTGACAGCAATCAATATCTGGAAGTGGTAGTCTCAGGATTAAGAAATATCTCAACCTGTCCTCCTGGTCCTCTCTATGGTGAAGGAAAAGATTGGTCAGGATTGAAAGGATTGATCAGCAATGGAAGGAGTGGAATTTACAAGGGCTGGAAAAAGGATGAATGTCTTCACTACAAGTTTTAGATATTACTAGGAGGCAGAAAAAGTGCAAAAACAGATAAAGGATGGAGGAGAAGGTCTGTTAACAATAGATCACGGATTCCAGTGGGTACAGTGGAAAACATGGGCAGAAGACAGGAGAAGTGAGAACAGAGCTAGAGAGAGAAGAATTTAGAGGAAAGAGTTTCTGCAAGGTATGTGGTAGTTCTGAATGACATGCATTAGGTAGCAGGGAGTTGGGATTTGTTGGCCATAGTTGAGAGGGAGTTACAAATAAGAGGTTTGCAAATTAAATAAACCCCAAGGGTTTGAATAGAATGTTGGTGTGATGGACCTGGAACACACTTTGCTTCCCAGACAAATCCTGTGGTCTTGATTGCTCCCAGGGAAAGCCAGTGGTAAGGACATGAGAGAGGACTGGAGAGAAAGGACAGCCTTCAGGGAGCCTATCTCCCAGGTGGATTATAAGAGCTTGTTTTTGTTTCAAAGGCTGATGAGGATCTTCAGAGTCAGAACCATCAAAGCATGTTTGAAGGGATAAGCAGAAGAAATTATTTTAATGGTAGGGTGAAGAATAAAGTAGTTTATAGAAGGGAAATGCTAGAAGGATAGAAATGATTTACTATCTGAACTTTTGAAAGTGAGCTAATAATACTCTGTGTATTTGAATAATGAAAGAAATACTATTTAACTCCTTCATTCCAGCTTTTTGCGTGGTCTTCTAGGAATGGTTTTAGTAACATGAGCCTATGCAATGCACTCCCAATGAGCTCCTTGAGGGCAGGGACTAGGGTCTTAATGATTTTTAATGTGTGCAATCACCACCACTCTTTGCCATCACATCACATAGCAAACAGGACATCGTAGGATCGTAGATATAGAGCTGGAATGGACCTTAGAAGTCACTAAGTCCAAATTTCCCATTTTGTAAAAGAAGAAACAGAAGCTCAAAATAGTTAAGTGACTTGCCCAAAGTGATATATTTTATATCATATATTTATATCATGTTTGTATATTTATATTCATTTGCATATTTATGTATATGTATGTATATATGTAGGTATGTGTGTATAAATGTATATGTGTATGTATGTATGTACATAGGCATATCTGTGTGTGTGAATGTGTGTGAACAGAAAGGTGCATTAGGAGGTCTTTATAATTGTTGAAACAAGAATTCTAGACTGAAGAACAGGAAGGGTCCCACACCCCACCCAATTTTAAGAATTCTCTCTACTACGTGATCCTTCTGCCTCTGCTTTACCATTTCCTATGATGGAGAGGATCTAGGGATGATTTTGCAAAGCAGCCCATTCCATTTTAAAACTGCTTTAAGTATTAGAAATGTTTTCCTTACACTGAGTGAAATCCTGCTTCATCCTATTTTTCTTCTAACCTATTCATACTAGTTCTGCAGCAACAACAACAACAGCTAGTTCTACCCTCTGGAACTATGTAGGATAAAGGCTCATCCTTCTTTTACATGAAAGCCTTTCAAACATTTTGAAAGCAGCTTTTATATCCTACTCCCAAGTCTTCTTTTGCCCAGACTAAGTTTCCTTGGGTTCACTGGGCCCTTCTGGAATTACTTCACCTATTGTTTTTCTGTCACCTGAACACAACAGGAAAGAATATAGCAATATTAAAAAATATTGTTTTACAATACACACAAAACAATATGAAGGAAAGGTGAGGGTCTGAACTAGGATGGCTGCAGTGGGAGTATAAAGTAGGGGACAGATAGGGGAGATACTGCTGCAGTAGAATCCAATACTTTATTTGTGTTTGTTCTGATCCTGGGAACGATGGATAAAAGTAATTAAATAAAACTGACGCTGAAGGAAAAAGAAAAGTGACATGATTTATGACATAAGAGAGAACACAAATATAAAATACTGTATTTAATCTTGTAAGAAACAAACACAAAACCTTTATACACACCATACTCAAAGGTAACTTAACTCTTTGAGAAGACCCTAGATCGGGAATTCTTTAGAGTTCTTATTAAAAGTCCTAAAAACAAGTGTGTTGGAACCAATTTCTGCACATTAACGGCATTGTCCAGGATTATAACTCTAGATCTGGAAGCATCCTTGGAGATCATTCATAGATATAATTCTATAGTGGGACACAGATCATTGCTCACATGGCATGAGTGCATTCATTAGATTAGAGAAATCTACTGTGGGCATTGAGTATAATTTCTACCATGATGACCAAAGCCCTCCAGTCATTGTCAGAGGACTCCAAAAGGCTCTTCCCCTGTCTCTCTCACCCTGAAGAAGAACCCTGACTTAAACATCTTTGCCTCTTAAGCTGCTCCTCATATGCATTCATAGTCTCCCATGTAGAAACATTGGGGTTACCCTTGAAATTTCCATCTCCATAACCACTCAGTAACCAGTATCTATCAATTCCTTTTATCTCGGCCAACATTATTCTTGACCTTTAAGCAGCATTTAATACTATGATCACATTCTTCCTTAATAATCTTTCTTCTCTGAGTCTTCATGGTTTTCTAGGTTTTCTTCCAACCTGTCTGACTGTTTCTTCTCAGTTTCCTTTCCTGTTCCATTATCCATTTCACACCTTGAACTGTGGATCATCAATAAGACTCAATACTGAGCACAAGCTCTCTCCCTCTCTTCTACCCTTCTGTATCTGTCTCTGTCTATTGAGACCTATATATGCTGCCGCAGACCATCCTCCAACCTTTATCACATGCCAACATCACTACCTTGTTTAATGAACATTTCAAACTGGATGTCCTGTAAACATCACAAACTCAGTATGTACGAAAGTGAAAGTATTAGCTTTCTCTAGAACCCATCTATTTCCCCAAACCCCTTACTTCTGTTGAAGGCACTACCATTATTCCTGTCTCTTAGAATTATCTTCAACATCTCATCCTCCTTCACTGCAACAATAATTGTGGAGTGGAGCTATTTCTACTTCTACAATATCTCTCACATCTGACTCTCTCTACTGAAGCAGCTACTACCTTAGTTCAGGACTTCTTGACCCTTCATCTAGAATATTAAAATGACAACTTAATTGGCCTTTATGTCGATATAATATCCATGCCACTCTGGTCCATCCAACACAGAACTGCCAATGTTATTTTACTCAAGAGCCAATCTGATTATGTCACTCTCCTACTCAAGCAATTCCACTGGAAATCCATTATGTCTAGGTTAGGTGTTTTTAATCTTGTGTGTGTGTGTGTTCCTTTGGTATTCTGATAGAGTATATGGACTCCAGAGAATAATATTTTTAAATAATTGAAGGAAATTTTAGACTTCATTTAGAAGTTAGTGAAAATAAAGGTGTAACTTTTTTTCCTCTTTCAAGTAAACTGCTATACTGAAATTTTCCATGGACTATAACAGAAGTCCGTTTACCCTAGGTTAAGAACACCAATTCTAGGCTAAAATATAAAATCCTCTGTTTAGCTTTTTTAAATGTCTCCATAAACAGGCCTCAAACTCTCTTTCTAGACTCATATTATTCCTTTATTCCATCATCCAACCAAAGTGGTCTTCCATACATCATATGTCTATGATTTTCTACTTGTCTCTCATCATAAGAATTGCTTCTTCCTCTTCTCTGTCTCATAGAATCCCGTTCTTCTCTAAAAAAGTGACTTGAGAATCATCTTCTATGTGATTCTGCTCCCAATATATTGTTATTAATAATAATATTAAATAGCGTTTATATAGCACCTACTGCATACCAGACCAATTTCTATCTAATTGATAGCTATAGTTAGATAGAAATGGTTCATCTTGCATACACTTTCCAGCTACCATTCCCAGAGCCTCTTGGCAAGAAGGCTTCTCCCCTACTGTAGATAGAATGGCATGATCAGAATTGCTGTGTGATATGGATTATGGAATTCTTTGTTATTTTTCTGTATACATCTGCAAAAAGGAACCAAATGGAATATTGCAGTGCTTTTATTTTTTATTTTATTTTTGTTTTATTAAATCCTTTTGTTTTTTATTGATTTTGTTTTGTTTTTATTAATTTTTGGTTTTTTATTAATTTTGTTTTGTTTTTATTAATTTTTGATCTTGTTTTTATTAATTCTTTTTTTGTTTTTATTAATTCTTTGCTCTTTTTAGACTGGCAAGTAAAATTGTTAAAATAATTTGAATATTAAGTGTTCTACAAATATCTCATCTGATCCTCACAGCAATTCTGGGTTGTAGGTGAAAATATTAGCCCCAATTTATAGTTGAGGAAACTGAGTTTAAGTGACTTGCCCACTGTCACACAGCTGCTAACTGTCTGAGGTCACATTTGAACTCATCTTCCTGATTGCAAGGCTCCAAACTCTATCCATTGTGCCATTTACCTGCCCTCCTTCTACTGTTTTATATTTATGTGTTTTATTCTGTCAATATTCAGTTGCATATAAACATACATAAATATATATCATGTATAATACATACTTGTATATGTGTGCATATATACACATTCCTACACACATGTATATATGTATATATGCATGTGTGATGTTGTCTTCCTGAAAGAACAGAATCTTCTTGAGAGTAGAAATGCTTTTTTCCTTGTATTTATATATCCAAGGCCTATTACATAGTGCCTGGCTCATGGTGGGTCCTCAATAAATGCTTGTTGTTTGATGTATCTCCAACTCTGCAGTTCCCTTAAAATGTATTTCCCTTCTCTATTTCTTGATGTTCATGATACCAACCTAATATTGGCCCCCATTACCAACCACATTGACTACTATATTAGCATCCTAACAGGTTTTCTTATCTCTGAACTGTTATACTCCAATCCAACCTTCATAACTTTTCTAGTATGTTATGCACAGATCTGGTCATTCCAATCTTTGTGAAAAATCTCTAGAGACATCTCATTGTCTACTTGATAATGTTCAAATTCCTTGACTTGATATTCAAGTCTCTCTATATTCTGGCAACTTTCTACTCCAGCCTTATCTCATATTACTACACTGCATATAAATGACACTCCTACCAAACTGAAGTGCTTTCAGGCCCCTGAATGTGCCCTGCAGTTTTGCTTCTTCAGACATTGCTCAAGTTTACATCTTTCCCTTTCTACCAACTGTCTGTGTGTCATTGGGCGAAGGACAACCCTCGTGATCTACAGTTTATTCATCTATAAAATGATGGGTGAGGGGTTTTGACCTAGATCTTTGAAGCTTCTTTTCATACTAGATATATGATAATATGCTTGCTTCCTCTTCTCCTTCACCTGTTGAATTCCTGCCATCTTTTAAAGACTAACTAAATTGTCTCCTCCACAAAACCTCCCTTGATTCTTCAGGTATCTAATGATTTTCCCCTTTGAAATTCTTGCAGTACTGTGTTTTGTAACCTTCTAGCATGACTGTTATACAAAGGTAATTATGGTTATCCATATATATGTTTTATTCTCTTACTGGACTGTATTCTCCATCATGGTAAAGATGATATCAAAATTGTATACCTTCTCCATTAACTAGCACTGGGAATTCTGCATAAAGTTGGTATTTAATGAGTATTTGTTAAATTTGTAAAATGTGAAAAGCAGTTGAGATGTTACCAATGGGGTGACCTGCTTGTATTCTTCCATGATAGAGAAGAAACAAAAATCTCTTTCTTCTTCTTCTTCTTCTTCTTCTTCTTCTTCTTCTTCTTCTTCTTCTTCTTCTTTCTTCATTTCATTCATTGTAAGGCTGTCACATATGCTGTCAAAGTTGCCTCCTGCAGTCATTCTCCTTGTAAAGTTCTCATCTTAATTTGTTCAGGTCTGAAAAATACAACAATCTTGTGAACACTTTCCTTAGAAAGTCTAGAGACCTGACTTGAATGAATAAAAATGCATTCTATTAACCACTTGTGGTATGCCAACCATTGCGCTGTGTATCGAGGCAGTTCCTTCTCTCAAAGAGCCTGGTCTTTTGGGGAAGGCAATACATTTTTTAAAAATGTTAAGTTTCAGGGTAAATAGCAAATTCTTGTGGAGGTTAGAAAGGTGGGTTCAAGGGAATTGCATCTGCTTAATATACATTGTCCAATTCTATCTCTAAATGTCTACTTTCATCAACAGTGGATGATTACACTGTCCCATTATCAGTGTCCCAGAAAGAGACAAAATGAAAGGAACTCAAGGGTAATGCTGCTAGCAACAGAATATCCCCACCTACTATAATTGTAGAGCATAAAAAGTTCGTAAAATGAAGGATTGTCCTCAGTGTGATCTGCTCATGTAAATCTCCATATGGAAGAGTCTGGGAGAGTTGTGATGTCATGAAATGGAAGAACCTCGGAGAGGTTTTGCATCATACATAGAACTTCCTTAACTGCTCTGGTCTGTGAACCATGTGGCAAACAGCAGCATCTTTGATAGGCTGTGGTTACAGAACCAGATCTTAGTTGTCGTTGTTTCTCTCTTGAGATCTGACCTTAGACACTTTTACTAGCTGTATGGCCCTCAGCCTCAACTACACAGTGGGGATAATAAGAACACTTATTTCCCAGGGTTGTCATGAGCATCAGATGAAATAACTGGCATTGAATCAGCACCTACTATGTGCCAGGCACTGTGATAAGTACTATACGTACACAGACACACACACACATACATACACACACATATGTATATGTATGTATGTGTGTATGTATTACATCATTTGATCCTCCCAATAATCCTGGTTTAGGACTCACCTATTTGTTCTATGGAGACTTTCTACCTTTAAAAGTCTAGCTAGTCTCCAATTAGATAGACTAGAGAGTCCCTTCAGGCTCTAGACTCATGATCCTATGATCTTATAATTCTGTGGAAAGGCTTTATACAGAATAATGATTAAGCTGAACCTTAAAGGATGCTAGGAATTCTAAGAAGGTATGGAAACCAAAAATGGACAACTGTGTACAAAGAATAGCAAGTAGGTACTTTGACTGGACTGTGGAACATGCAAGAGAAGTAATATGGTAATAAAATTAGAAAGACAGATTGGGGCTGCTTTGTTTAGGGTTTTAAATAACAAAGCAGTTTATATTTGATCTGAGAGGTAATGGGGAGCCACTGTAGTTTATTGAATAAGTGCAATAGAATTTCATTTTAGGAAAATCATTTCAGCTGTGGTGTGGAAGATGGATTAGATTGGGAAAAGATTTGAGGCAGGGAGAAAATTAAGAGGTTATTGTAATAGACCAGGTGAATGTTGATGAGGTTTGACCTAGGGTGATGGCTTTTTTAGTGGAAAGATGGGGACAAATGTGATGAGATATTGCGAATATAGAAATGAAAAAAATTTCTCAACTGAATGGACATTTATAGTAAAGGAGGGTGAGGAGTCATTTATAACACCAAGGTGATGAACCTGAGTGTCTGGATGTCTACTTTCAACAGAGATAGGAAAATTCAGAAGAGAGATGGCTTGAGGGGAGAGGAGATAGATGATGAATGAGTTCTGTTTTGGATGTGCTAAGTTTGAGATGCCTATAGGATATCTTATTTGATATATCTAATAGGTAGTTCTTGACATGGAAGTGGAGAGCAGGAGAAAAATTAAAATTGAATATGTACATCTGGGAGTCTTCAGTAAACTGATGAAGTAAATAGAAGAGTCTAGAGAGAAAAAAAAAAGAAGATGGTCCAGGACAGAGACCCAGTGTACACTCATGATTCAACAGTGAATACTGGAGATAAGGAACCAAATTATTAAGAGAATGAAGAAAGAACACTGCCACAAAAAAATCCAGAGAAGAAAGATTATCCAGATTGAGAATGCGATCAGCATGTCACATGCTGCAGAGAGGTCAAGAATGACAAAAATTGAGAAAAGGCTTTTAAATTTGACAATTAAGAGATCACTGGTAACTTTCAAATGAGGAGTTTCAATCCATTGCTGAGTTTGTAAGTCAGACTACAAAGGTTTGAGAAGTGAGAGGAGAAAAAAAAGAGGCAATAAATTTTAGGATTTTGACTGAGAAAGGGAGAAAATATATAGGTTAATACCTAGAAGAAACGGTAGAGATTAAGAAATGTCTTTTTTTCTTTGAAGTATTTATTATTTTATTTTTTCCCTAATCACCTGTGAAAACAATTTTTAACATTAAAAAAAATTAAGTTTCAAATTCTCTCCCTTGCTTTCCACTCCTCTCATTGGGAAGGCAAACAATTTTATGTAGGTTACATGGTTACATATATATGTGTGCGGGAAATGAAAGAGCAGAGCAGCTATATCTAAGCCTGCCCCAAGAGTCAGTTACAAAAGCAGGAATGAAATCCAGTTCTCTAGTTTTGAAAAACAGTGATGCTAATGCATAATAAGTGTATACCAATCAGCTTCTGATGTTTTTATATGGAACAAGGACTCCATTTTGTAAGTCTAAGCAAATCTCCACTGTTCTCTGATTTGCCACCTTTAGAGTTGGTTGGTAGCCATATTTTGGTCCATTAAAAAAAATCCCAGGCTTAAGGAAGTAGAGGGTACACACATATATAC
>JAQQSW010013950.1:0-12205 GCA_028646575.1 Pseudocheirus occidentalis
ATTGTTAGCAAAGATGTTTTGCAAGGTCTACAAAGTTTTCAATTGAATTATTGTTGATTGATGTAATGAGTTGTAAAGCAAAACACATCTTGCTGTTTCAATATAAATTTGTAGCTATTCCATGAAATATGCAAAAGTTAACATTTGTAACTGAGTGTACATGTAAAAGATTCAGTTTCTGAAGTATCTCTCTCTTCCAAAGTGAATATAATCAGAGGACAGACTTTTGTGATGTATGTCTGCTATTCAGTGGTGAAGTTCAAGTCAGAAACCTCTTTTGTTTAAGGTCTACAATTATGTTAATGAAGACTAATAGCTGGTGAGGTATCTAGTCTATGTAGCATGTAGAAATATAAAGAACTCTACTTCTGGTCATTTTTCTCCTATTTCTTTTGGCTCCTGCTTGTTTAATCTCCTTGCTAGATTTGTCTCTTCTAGACTCAGCACCCTCCACTTGCAGATGATGGCTCTGATTCAATGTCAACCACTGCCTGAAGTCACTACCCAACACCCTTTGGATCTGGTGTCTGCCAAGTTCCGTACATTGGGCACAGCCCCCTCCCCTTGACTGACGGACCCTTGTGAGGCAGGGATAGCTCTACCACCTTTCTCAGCATGAAGCAGCTCAGGAAGCTGAGACCTTTGTCCCTTGTCCCCAAAGGAATTTGGGTCCCATCTGTTTGTGGGGGGGGAGGAATGATAGGGTCTGGGACGCTTTTGTTTGAAACCTCAGTTTGTAAAATTTCATTTGTGTTTGAATACCTATGTATGTAACATCAGTCTGTAATAAGCCTGTGCAATTGAGTTATAAAGTCACACACTCCCCCCACCATCGAGGCATTAACTGCCTCTCCCCTGCCCCCAGCCTAAACGTTTCTTTTTCCTGAGTTAACAGCCATCCCATGAGTACATCACCCAAGTATTTCATAAACAAACTCTTTAGTCTAAAGAAATACATAGCTCCTTTGTTCTAAGTGGCCAGCTGTACCCAAAAACCTTGAACAACATTATCAGAGAGTAGACTACCTCCCAATATGGTACCTCCTGAATCCCTAATCAGTCTAGCTTCCAGACTTGGTACCTTCTCAAAGAATCAAGCCTATCCTCCCATCAGTCATACTGAACTTATCTGAAACCTTAGGTATACTGTGAAAATCTTCTGCTTGAGTCCTTCTTTCTATCACCCCACCTACCAAATATGGGAAAAGTAACTGCAAGTGCCAATCAAAGATAAGAGCTTTGCATGGCAGGGGGAGGGATTTTGTGATGTTTCTTTATTTAAACCAGCATTCTCCTTCTATACTTTGGCATCCTCCTCTGGACATTTCCAGTGGTGTGGACTTCATGCTTCTTGAGAGATTCTAATAAAGAAACCTTTCTGCTTTCACCTGGAGAGATCTCTGTGTAGCTATTTTGGGGTAGGGTCTTTTCACCCCACACAAGGGTTTCTTTGGCAAACTTATAAAATTAGGAAGCTTGGAGAGGGACTCCCTGCAGGCTTGCCTTTTTCACCCCATAGGATAGAAGTGCTATGGGCTGTGCTGCTGACTAACCTTGTTCCATACAACACACTCACTCACACACACTCACACATACACACACACACACACACACACACATTAAAACAACCAGCAAACTTACAATTTTCCTAAGCAATAGCCAAAAGAAGGATGGACTGTCTTACCAATGCAAAAGACTGCTGGCTTTTTACCTCATGGAAGGTGCTTCCAGGCTTTTTGCAGCAGGGGCTCAGGGCCATTACCATGGGGAGCCCTCAGGGTAGCTAATACCCTTTCCTCCTCCTTCCTTTTGCCAGGTGGGGGAAGGTGAGTTTGCAGGTGGGGGGAAGGGTAAAACTCTTTTCCTAATCTGAACTGTGATGAGAGGAGTTAATAGAAAAAGTCCAGGGCTGTTTGCAGTATACAGAGATACTCTCTTGCCTCAAAAGGAAGGAGTGGGAAAGGGAGTGATTGGGGTTGTCAGGTGTTTCAATGTTCCTCAATGATCGTTTGAAAAACCTTGAAAACCCTTAGACTCTGCTAAACAGTGTTTTCAGCTGTTCTAACTTTTCCCTTTCTACACCCATCCCTTAAAACTTTGGAGTGTGTCACTGAATCTTTCAGTCAGAGAGTCACAATACTAATGCCTTCTCTTAGGATACCTGAAGGGTGAACCAGTGACTGTTTTTCTGAAAGCATGTATTTAAGGCTGATCCAAGGACTCACCAAACCTAGAAGAGAAATTTAGAAAATTCACATTGTTTCAATATAATTGTTATCAGTACCAAATTATTGGGACAAATTAGCTTGCAAATGAAAATTTAGTAGGACTTTAGAATCACATACACAAAACAAAGATTTTGTAAAACATTTTAAGTATTACAAATCCCCAAAGTGTCATAAAATGCCAAAAGGAGAAAGTTCAGTTTGATTTTTCCCCCCTAAGGCAAAAATATGCTCAATTAAACTAGCCTTAACACAGTAACAAAGTTCAAGCACTTACCCAGTAGGAATTCTGTTACACAGAAGCCTTTACACAGGCTTGAGAAAATCAAATCGGGATTCATAATCAGTAGTGGTAACATTTTAATTTCTAAGGCCCAATACTCAGCATTTTAATGGAAAAGACGAGAAAATGCATATCAAGTTTTATGTTAACTACACAGGGTAGAGATCTAGAAACTGAGGTGCAGGGACTCCCAAAGAAAACCAAGCACAGAGGCCCACCTACCCAACCTTCCCAATATGCCACGGGGGAGGGGAAGGAACAAAACAGGGTAAACCAGGGTGCAGGAGTGTTGTTTAAACTCCTTGCTAGATTTGTCTCTTCTAGACTCAACATTAATTAAACCTCTATGGTGGGGGGAGAGTGTGATTTTATAACTCAGTTGCACAAGTTTATTACAAACTGATGTTACATACATAGGTACCCAAACACAGTGCAAATTAAAAAATTACAGGGTAAAAGTTCACTCAAGAAGACTGAGGTATCATTTCTTAAAGTTTTGGAGATCAGATTTCTTGCTAAGCTTGTTTTGTTTAGAAATCACCTTCACAGATCACTTTTCTAGATTATACTGAGGTCAGGCCGTGCTACAATGGAACACTAGGCACTTTTCCATAAGATCCCCTTCCTGAATTTGCCTCCCAGCAGCCTCCTAGCAATCTCTTGCTGCTTGCCCGAGCATCCCAGGACAGAGGGGAGAAAACAAATGCGACCAACTCAGCCCAAGGGCATTGCTTTATACTGTGTCCCCACAGTGTGGCTGACTACCCAGAAGTCAGTGGAGTTTCAGATGCCGCTGGCCGTGTCGGAGCAGTCCAGGGGGTCTTGCTGCTAGGAAGACAGTAGGAGCAGAAAGAGAACAAAGAAAAGGGTGTTTACCTGTTGTCCCAGTGGCTAGGAGAAGATCATCAGAGTTCAATTAATGCTTGAACTCCTGGGTTTCAGCAAAATGTTGAGGTCAGAGTTGTGAGAACTGGTTCAGAATTATGAAGGAATTTAATAAGACCACTTCTTTAGCTAAAGAAAGATTTATTAATGCAAAAGTATGCAGGCCTGAGATTAAGCAAGGAGCTAAACAAAGGCAAACATGGGAAAAGGACCAGACTTACATACACAGAAAGTTGCACAGCCTGTAGGATAATGATCTAATTTTAGGGTTTCTATGGGGGTTGGATGTTTAGGGACAGGATGAGGAAAATGGAGGACATAAGATAAGGAAAAATTGTCATGACACATGATGAGGAAGTGAATGACACAGGATAGGGAACACAGGATAAGGGGGATGATAGCAATTCTTTTGGTATAAGTTGCATGGTATTTTGAAATAAGGGGATAGGGCACTAAAGCACCCTCAAGTTATAGGATGGGCTTAAAATAAGCCTCAAACCCTGTCAGGGGGCCTGGGAAAGTAACCCTGGGGCCCTTTTGTATCCACATCAATGTCAACTAAAGACAACATAATATACTTCATACCATCTATACAAAGAGGCATTTATTGAAAATAAATCTTCAACCAAGGTCTATAGGTGACATTTAAGAATATTTATTTGGGGGCATTTAGAGGCTGTGGGACCAACACTTTTTTAAATTGTAGAATATGTGATATTCATTGATTTTCTTTTTCTTGTAATAGTTAATGCTCTCCTATATTAATTAATTTTAGTTGCTTGCAATTGGGGTTTTTGTGTGTGCCTCATGATTGCCAGAAACTTTCCTATGATTCTGAATGGAGATATAGGCCAAAAGAAGTGTAGTCCCTACATAAATCTGGTTTCATCATGCCACTGGCATTGCTTTCAAAATTCCCATTCATTATTGTTCTACATAAGTAGTTGCCAAATTGAAAACTAATGATATTATTAACGACTTGTGAAAATAACTCTTCCTTTGATACCTCTAAAGTATAGAGTAATTGTGTTATTTTTATTATTTATAATAAAAGCTCAGATAATGTAAGAATGGCCCTCAGCACATTGAGCAAACATTTTATGCTGATTTATGAAAGGTCATGAACAAGAGTTGAAAAAGAAAGCATGATCAATATTTATCAGAATCCTCTGCTAGGTATTTTTTTTTCTTTAAAGTATTTTGAAACCATTTGTAATTGACTGGGGCGGGGCAGATTATAAACTTTGAAAGGATGAACAGTAAATAAGCATTTATCAAGTGTTTGCTATATACCAGGAACAGCTAAGCACTAAAAATACAAATCCAAACAAATGAACTCTCTTTCCTTAAGGAGTTTATCTTTTAGTGGGGAAGACAAGACATAAAATGAAGCTGAAAAGGCAGAGGATGAAATATTATTTGGACAAGAACATGCTGGATAAGTCTAGAAGAGTGCATCCTGGTAAGAAATGATGAGATGAATGTTCTCAAAATTCTCCTTAATGAAGGTTGTAAAAGTAGGAACCATATGCTAAGAGGGAGGGTGTACCGAGACAGAAGTAACAACACTTCCTGTAACTTACTTGCCTGAGTAAAAATTCCCCAGTGTCATGTTTGACTGGTAGATCACACTGGTCAATTCAAAAGAAGTGGAACTGTACTTAGACAAATCATATAGATGTAGAAGTAGAAATCCAAAGTAGAAGTAGAAGTAGAAAAAATTGTTTGACAAGCTTGTAGCTTTTAATTTTCAGTTTTTTAAAAATAAAAATATCCTTTTTGCATATCCTTTTTGAATGTACTTCCCCTGTTGTAATTAAGTAAATCTTCATTTTTAATCTATTGATTAACATATAAGTGTATCATTCCATTCCAGTCTTACACCTAAACTGTAGTGGAAGGGACTGAATTAGTCTCATCCTAGTGCAACAAGGATAAATTTAATCTGTCATTGAAGGACATACACCAATAAGATGACAGATCAATTGAAATGTTGGAATACTTTTCTATGTGCATGATCAAACTGTTCTTTAAATCCTTTGATAGATTTAATTCTGTTAGTTCTGGAAATTGTTTGGGTAACAGAATACATTATTTGGAGTGAGGGAAATTGAAGAGTAGAAAATGACACTAGGGTTGACCATCTTGGTGAATAGAAGAATGGTCCCTTAGACCAGGGCATTTGAACTCAGAAACAGAAGTCATTATTTCATACATAAAGATCCCTGCATATTGACTTAGACAATAATACATTAACGTTGTCTGTGGTTTATTTTATTTTCTTGTATTTTGTTAAATATTTCCAATAACATTTTAACCTAGTTTGGACTGAACTCAGGAGCCTGATCTCTGTGTTTGACACTTCTGCCTTAGAGGGAAGGGGGTAGGGAGAAGGGTTCAGAAGAACAGTTGTTTTAAAGGAAAAATAATGAGTTCTGTTTTCAACATTGAATTTGAGATGGGTATGGTATATTCAGTTCAAATGTTTCATATGCACTTGATGTATAACTAGAGAACTTCACAATGGCAATAAAACTGAGTCTGCCTACATTTTTTACTCTATTTATCAAGTAACTACTGGCCTGCCCCAAATGTGGCATCTGAAAGAGGAAATGACTGGAGAAACAAAGGTTCAAGCTTCCAAGCATATTGATTTATTAAACAATTCATGCTGATGGTCTAATAAATGAGGACCAGACCTTCCTCACCTTAGTCCTAGACCCTGAATATAGGATTGCCAGATTTTTATAAATTAAAAAAGCTTAATAGAATAAGACAAATTAATTAAAAGAAAGCAATAGGATACCAAATTAGGCAATCTGTTTTTTAACTGGAACAAAGATTAGAAACTTTCCAAATTAGAAGGGGGAGAGCTTACAGGTGTATTCCCTAAAATCAGAGAAAAGGTGGCCCACTCCCTCCAAATGTCTTGATTCTATTAAAGGAACATGGAAATAATAGCTTATTAATGAGTAGAGAGCTAATTTTCAAATGAGACATGGGTTACTTGAGATGCATAATTATGAGAAGACTTTTTTCTTCAGTCTTTGGATCTTAATTGGTTTCTGGTCAGCATAAGTTAAGTCCTTATTTCAGGACTGCACAATCTGCAGCTTGGGACTGCTTATGGCCCTCTGGAGCTTGCAACAAGCCAAAAGATCTCATGTGGCCCACGGGAAAATATAAGGGAAAATATCCATTGTATTTAAAGGAAAGCCTTCAGTTCTGGAAGTGGCCCTCAGGCCACTATTTGTTCTGCATTTAGCAGTCTACAATTCACAGAATGTACAGGCCTGCCTTAATTAATAGTTTCTAAACATCAAGTAGAAGGTCTCCCACTTCTCAGCCATGTAGAGCAAGGTTCAAAAAATGGAATAAAGTTTTATCTCAATGCCTACAATTGGATATTGCCTTCTCACAAGACTGAAATTGGACTAGAACCATATTTGATCAGAAAAGGTAACTGACTTAGCTCTAGAATTGAGTCCCAAGTTGGAGTTGGTGCATTTCCCTGTTTCCACTGCCACTTGTTGTTCTAACCCTCTCAATTCCCTCCCCCACCCCCACAAACACAATGTGTCCCAGGGTGGGCATTACTTTCCTCAGAACATTCCATGGACCTTAACTGTATACCTCCTACCTCCCTAATTGTATTTTTGTGAGTCTCAATAATTTCTTAAACTCTAGATTTCAATGACACGCCAAATATAGGCATTTTATTTAACAGATCTTCTTTCCATTCTTTCAGACATTCCACTCAAATTCCAATACCCCAGCCCCACACCTAGCCCTTTCTTTTTATAAACTCGGGCTTCGAACTTTACAGGCAAGTAGGCAGACAGATTAAGAGAGAAAGTACAAGTGTCTGTGGGAGAGAGACAGAAAAAAGAGAGTGAGAGAAAGAGAAAGAAAGAAAGAGACAGAGAGACACCTACAGAGTTATTGAGAATTGTTAAATACGTAGACTTTCAGGGGCTATCCGAGGGAATTCTAATATCATTAAAATGATATAATTACTTATAAATCATTCCTATATAAACTTAAAATCCTTATTAATTAACCTAAAATGTGAGAAACCAAATTAATTTTGGAGGCAGCCCTGTGATTCAGTGGATAGAGAGAGCCCTGGGCCTGAAATCAGGAAGCTCTAGGTTCAAATCAGTCCTTAGACACTTACTCGTTGTGTGACCCTGGGCAAGTCACTTAATCTGTGTGTCTCATCTATATAATGTGAATTTTATAAAAACAACCGATTTTTCCCAGCGTTGTTGTGAGAATAAAAGTTAATAAAAAGTATAATGTGCTTTGCACAGTGGATGCCACATAGTTGGCTCTACATAAATATCGCTCTTATTATTTTTATTATTGATATATTACCTCTCACTGTTTCTTCAGCTGTAAAATGAGATAATAATGGCATCTATATTGCAACATTGTCATGCGAATAAATAGTATATTCGTAAAGGGGCTTAGCCACAGCACCTGTCACCTAGTTGGTACTTAATAAAAGCTCCTTCCTTTTGTCCCCTGAGTGAAGGACAAGAAGCCAAGTCTACCAAGTGTAGTCCTCCAAAACTAAATTTAAATGAATTCTCTTAGTGTGTCAGAACAAAACTGGTTTTAAGCAGAAATTTCCATAAAGGAAATCAAATTCCTATGGTATTCCAAAGAAAATACATGAACATGGCAAAGGCGACTGTTATTTGCTAATCTAAATGTTTTGGCTAAGGATGGTCAAAACACGTAGGAGAAATGGCAGTTAAATTCAAGACTATGGTACTTACTAATTCTTGGTAATATAACATCAAAAATGTATGCCATTTAGATGGAATTAGCAAAAATCACACCAAAAATACAGATCTGCATCAGAATGCAGGGATCATGTCATCAAAACTTCTCTTTTCATATCTAAGACAACTAAAACCAAGAGTGTTTAAAAGGCAGCACCAGTCTTGAGACAACATTTGTAAACTCTGTCACACTGGAATAAATAACTAAGTTTCAAATGAATTCACTTTGTTGAGTGTACCACCTGCATCTATTTGTGTTTCCTGTATTGGAAGGTACTAAATATACCTCCTACTTACAAGAATTTTGAGATTCATACAGTGAAACTTTGTGGTCCACACTGACCCCATTTTTGTCTCCTTCCATATCTCCATGTCGTTTCAGCACCTGATTTGCTACTGAAGTTAATAGTGATTTGTCCCAGACAAGTGAAATGAAATGTGGTGGCAAAAAAGGACCCATGTAATGAAAGGTGTGAATTTGAAACAATCCTTGTATTTTGTGATAAGAGACAACATGGTTCAGAAAACAACCATAACTAGATAATTACAAATCTACAGCTGTGATGAGAGTTTATCAGTTACAGTCTCTGAGTTTTAAATATTGTTTCACTGTTCTGTTTCTACTTGAAAGGATGCATTATGCCCCCATTGTGCCGGCTTGATTTATTGGGGAAAATAATATGTATTTTGAAAAATGGGCTCTATGAATGCTCACGAAAAAGACTGAGACAGCACAGAAGGAGATGTTACAGGCTGCTGGGTAAATAATACATTTAAAATCTGTCCTCATGAAAAAACCCAAGTTATTATGAATGCAAATAGTACCCCAAGGGTTAATTATTACATACTTTCTGAATTAAGACATTCCTCAACTATCTTTTTTTATCCTTTCTGAAAATTAATCAAGCAGTATTTAAAAGAGCCTCTATTAAGAAAAAAAGAAAAAACTCAGCTACTTGAATATGGATTTTGCAAATAAAAAGTGCATCTGAATTTTGCTTTCAGTTTCTGTTGGTGAGAGATAGGTGTTTCATTTTTTTTGGTCTTTTTTTCTTTGCTTTGTTTTGTTCACAGTATACATTTTTGGAATTGCACATCTAGGTGTCTTGATTTGTATTAAAATAAGCCAGAATATTTTAAATTTTCTTTCACCTAGGCCCTACTAGGCTAAAATTTCACTGATTTAGATCAGTGTGAGAGTCCATTAATAGTTAATAAAAATTATCTATATTGGAAGAAATACAATTTAGCTTTTTCAGCTACATATGATAATTGAGTCAAAAGAAAACATTCTCACTGCTGTCCTTTCGGTAACCAAAATTAAGGACTAGATAAGATTGATTTTCAGTGGTTTATATGTTTGTAGTTTTTTCTAAAGCTTTTGAACGTATTGTGTTTTGGGGGTGGCTAGGTGGTACAGTGAATAGAGAACTAGTTCTGAAGTTAGGAGGCTCAGATACTTGACACACTAGCCATGTGACTTTGGGCAACTCACTTAATCCCAATTGCCCTCCAAAAAGCAAAAAAAAAAAAATCCAAAATAAAGAAGAAAATGTTGTATTTTCTAACTAATTAAATCATTTCTCTGTGATCTTGTTTAAAACATAAATCTGCTTAACAATGTTTTCCATTGACAACACCAAAGAAATTACCATTATTTCTGTAAGAACCACCATAATTCCCAAAATGTAATTGTCCAAACAAACGAAATTGTATGGGAATTAAAAACAACAACAGTAATACAAGTATTCCTTGTCTCCACATTAGTAGAAGAGTTACAGATTTTTATTCATTTTCAAGTAGAAAAACAATGTTTTCCTCTATTTTCTTTCCCACTGGTTTGGGAATTGTTATTTTTCACTTCACTAATGCCACTGATAAATCTGTCTAATAGAATCAGAAGAACCCATAGAAGTATCTGCTCTAGCCATTCTTAGGCACAATTGCCAATAAAAGATAAAAGTTTTAGTGGCACAGACTGAGTCAGATAGATAATCTGCTCGCTAGCATTCAGAATGTTTTGTGCCCTCATCTCCTGTACATTCTCTAGACTGAAAACATGTTCCATACAACCAATATATCCATTTGACCCAGCCCCTTCGACACCACATTCTCCTTAGTCATAACTTGGCCTGGCTTTGAAGTTTATACCTGGTTACTTAATAATGCATAATTGATTTCTTCTAAAGCAAGTGCAGAATGTATTCTACAGACTCTATCCAGAGGTTTGCCCAGTCCCCTAGTGGAAACTTGTGACTCAAAGTCTTGTTTGTACATTTTCTACCTCTGATCCCTATTCATATTTCTGTCTATGAAGCTGGCATCTATTTTGCTTATGACTTTTACCTTCCTACCACGGTATTTTCTTTTTACCTTCTCACTCTTTATCCTCCTTCCTTTATTTTACTATTGAGCTTGATATATTCTTTACATGTGTGTTTGAGAGACTGAGAGACAGAGAGAGACAGAGACAGTGGCACAGAGGCAGAGAGAATCTCAGAGACAGATATGGATGAGATTCTTCCTCTCTCCTCACCTTCCTCCTTCCATGTTTGCATATATTTTTTTTCATAAATCCACTTATAGGGGCAGCTAGGTGGCACAATGAATAGAGCTCCTTCCCTGGAGTCAGGAGGACCAAGGTTCAAATCTGGCCTCAAACACTTAACACTTCCTAGCTGTGTGACCTTGGGCAAGTCACTTAACCCCAATTCCCCTGACTTTCCCCTTCCAAAAAGCACCCCTGCAAAAAAAATCCCACTTATAAGCAATAGTAAGTTCTTCTTCATTCTTAAATATAGTATTTCAATTTCTCTTCCCTTCTTCAAACCTAAAAGCTAACAAACAGGAAAAAAAATCCCTCAAGTCCTATCCAAACCTTATGCATGTTATTTAACCGCTATGTCTTTGAAAGTAAAAGGATCTTCAAGAGACAGTTGGCTCATCTCCCCCATTCCAGTGTAAGAATTTTTTCATCATTTGGCTGATTCCAGTTGCTCTGTGTTTTTCTTAAGTTTTTGCATTTGCATTTTTCTTTTTTAAAATTATTTTATTTATTTTCTTCTTTATATCATTCATTTCCATGAAATTTTGAGTTACAAATTTTCTTCCTGTCTTTCTACTACCCACAATCGCAAAACAGCAATCACACTGTAAAGCCCCTCCCCCAATCTGCTCTCTCCTATGTCCTCCTCCATTGTCCCTCTAACTTTCAGGTAGGGCAGGATGGATCTCCCTACACCAGTGCCTGTGTATCTTAATTCCCAGTTGCATGTAGTTAATAATAATAATTATATATATATACATATGTGTGTGTGTGTATATATATATGTATATGTATATAGATACACACACACATATATTTTAAACATTTTATTATAGAACTTTAAACTCTAGATTCTTTCTCTTCCTCCCTCGTCACACACCCCCACTGGAAGGACATGCAATTCAATACAGAGTGTACATGTGTAATTATGCAGGGCATATCCACAGTGGACATATTGCGAGAAACTGATTATATGTCCCTTCTTCCTATCCTGCCCACACCTTGTTCTATTCTCTATCCTGTCCCTGTCCCTTTATAGAAGTGTGTACTTACAGCAACCCTCATCCCCACTCTGCCCTCCCCTCCACCATCCCACCTCTCATCCCCATCCTCCCTACACTCCTGTGTGGAAAGAAACCCAGTTGAGAATTTATGTCATTCCTTCAATTCAATGAGAGTAAGGTTGACCCTTTCCCTTTTGCCTTCCTGTTCTTCTCCTCCATTGTACCAGTTATCCTTAGCCTCTTCTATATGTAATGATTGACCCCATTCTGTCTCTCCCTGTCTCCTTTCATTCTAATCCTCTCCCACTTCAGAATTACAACTTTTAAAGTATCATCCCTTCCTATTCAATTAATCTTGTGTTCTTTATGAACTCATATACACACATGTGATATGTGTGTATTCATATTCAGATATGTATTCATATGAATATATACCCTTCTTTATAGACATGCATACATATATATATATATAT